>QYAO01000056.1:0-273907 GCA_003988895.1 Hyphodiscus sp. D1413
TAGTTAGCTCGAAGAAATCGCCAGATTGGAGTCGTTTCCCATTCTTATCTTCAAGCCATATAGGACCTCCTTGGGATCCTATGGCTCCTTTGAGGTCTTGAGTAGAGGATGGTCGAGTTATGAGAGAGATTTTTGGGAGAGAGTCCTTTTGCTTTATCTGCCAAAAGAATTGGACTTTTAACGTCTTCTTGTCGTCGGATTCGGAAATTGGTTTTAGGGCGAATAGCCCTTGTCCCCACATTGTATATACATGTGGGGATAATGAAATAAGATTATAGACCTCTTCTTGCCCCTTTTTGTCTATGCCATCTGGGAAAAGTTTAGCTTGCCAGCTAGTAATCTTCTCTATAGGCCAAAACAGCCTTAAGTTCCCCCAGAATGTATGTCGTGGCCCATTTCTATCGTCTTCTTTTTGTTTTATCGAGTGAAATGGATAGATATGAGCGATGTCGATTAAATTGAGCCCTGTTAAGACACAGCAGAAACCATCTCTCTCTTCGGCACACTTTTTGGCATTCGCACATCGAGGGAGTAGTATTAGCGAATCTAAAGTTTTTTGTCTTTTTGAGAGGGGAGATGAGAGAGAAGGTGATTGGTCAAAACTCGATGTAATCAATTTCTGTCGTAATATTGGGTTTGGAGTAGAGGGCCGCGACTGTGGTCTAGGAGAAGACCCCCCTATTAAAGGACATTGTTATTAGCTTATATTAAAGAAAAGGAATAGAGCTATTAGACATACAATGGCGGACCATTTGGCTGATCATAGCACTCACAGACTGAATAATTATATCAGAGTCGGGTATGTTCAAAAAATCACGAAGACGATCGAGGTCGCAAATCTGGCACGCAGCCCAAAAGTGTGGTGTTACATCGCCGGTTATATCATCTAGGCGCTTGAGCAGATCGATTCGTTCTGGACTCGGCTGGTTGAAGTCTTCCATTATCGATATCGAGGTTGATATGAAGAGCAGATCTCGAGGTTGGTGGGCAGACCAGGCTTGTCATGAACGTATAGTGTGAGAAGGAAATCGTATTTGATTTCCTATGCGAAGCTGGCAGCGGCTACGGCGTGTGCGCTGAGGAGGTTGATTGAGTGGTAAGTTGTATTTCGTGGGAATCTGAAAGCAAGAGCTACTAATCCCATCTGGTATAGCTCAGCACGTGATCCCAGTTATCCCCTCCATAGCACTCGGAGCTAGCCCTCGGGTGGTAGTAATGCCTGATATATCAGGCTGCCATATATCTACGGAGTAGATAATAAAGGAGGGACGGTAGCCATATGGATAGTGCCACGGAATCTTTTCGTGCCTTCTAGGTTTTATATGCGAAATCCAACTGACCATGAATAGTTTCAGGGTAAGACGGAACGAAAGAAGAAATTGAGGAGTGAGGAGACACTCTTGAATTTGAGAATCTACTAAACACCCTCACTACCAAAATTCCTGCTTATACTGAACGATGGAGTTATGTACTTGCTCAGTTTTGTCTGCCCCTTACGGGGAATACCCGGAATATTCATCCCACTCGACGTAACATTCAACGGCCGCCCCGAGTTCCTAGATCTCCTGAAATGGGACCACCATACCATCCAATCCCCGCCAAAGATCCCAATTCGCATTCTGCGCCCCGATTTAAGTAATGAGTTAATTATTAATGAGATCCGCTTCAGCATCGCCATCTCAGTGTAAGATCCGCTCAAAGCACCCCGCACGTCAACTCAAGCGGGCGACTAAGAGGAAGGCGGATGAGTATTTTACCTAATGACCAGAACTAGCATAGAATGATTTTCTTCAATTGAATCTTTCTCCCCTCTAGCTATAACGCATTATACACGACTATATATCAAATTTTTGAATATTGACGAGAAATAGCTCCACCAATTTTCCACAATTGCTGGCGAACTCCAGCATCTAACTTCAGTTACTTGACTAGTTCGTAAATGAAATGCTCATATGGCCTCCGTTACTAAAGCCTTCACATCCACCACTCGGATTGCCACCGTAGATACCATAGGATGCGCCAGGCTGACTCCCAGCCGCACAATTCACCAAACTATATGTTCCAGAATCCGAACATGTGTTCCCACTATTGCACTCAAACACACACGTATTCATGTTCGACACACAACCAGAGTCGAGTTTAATGCTCATTGCATTTCCACCCATGTTGACCTCGCGACTGACATCAACCGTAGCAGAACTTCCAGTTGTAACCTCACCCCAGGTATTGTAGATCTGACCGTACTCGCTCAGGATCGTTATGTCGTTATACAGCCCAGCCCAGCCGGCGGAGGCGCCGTTCACCATTGAGATGGTGACTTGCTGTCCGTTGGCCAACGAATAGGAGACCATGGGCTGGCGGACGTTCATGAAAGAAGACGAGTAGTCGCCTAATGGGTTGGCCCAGAAGATGAGCGTTACATCTACGCCAGCATTGGCCGTGAACGTGAAGAGATTTGGACCATCTGTTCCGATCCAGATATTTCCGTTGTTGGAGTACGAGTTCACGCCCTGGGCGTACATGCCAATGTTAGACATATGCTGACAGTCCGCTTGATTTAGGCCTTTAACGGGGGTTGTGCAGCTGAAAGTGCGTTTGGAAAGGAGGTTTATGCTAGAGTCGATCAGAGGAAAGTAAAACGAATCGGGAGTCGCAGCTTACGAGGTGGCGGAAAAAGGCATGGCATTGATAAGTCCGCTTAGGACGGCCAAAGTGCCTACAAACTTAGAGACATAGAACAGCATTTTGACAGAAGAATTTTGGTAAAGGATAAGACAAGAGAATTTTGATTAACCAATATAGAGTCTGACGAGATATGAATGTTGCAAAGGAGTGTGTTGAATCAGATTCAGAAAAGAAAATCTAGCCTGGTTAGAAGTATGAGCAAGAGGAAGAATCGGGAGCAGATAATGAACTTTAGCAAAGGTCCAAGGAGACTTATATACCTAAGATGGGCGCTTCCAGAACTGAAATAGAATGGTCATAAAAAAAGAACATTAGGTCTAGAGTAGAAGGATGGAGGAACAAAGAGATAAAATTACGAGCTGCCTCTTCTGTCTTTGGGGACGCTATGGAGGGACCCCTTCCCACGCTCTAACGTGAATGAGCTCTCTACGAGCTGTGGAAAATTCATGAGAAAAAGTGAAAGCACAATCCTTCAACATGGTTTCCTTGAAGAGCTGTGTCATGGGAAGTGGGCTTCAACTTCTGATAAACACTTTCGATCGCTGGAGAATATGGCTTTAGGAAACAATGACCTAGACTTGTTTTTGACTCAAATCAAGGTTTCTTGGTGGCGTCGATGGCCATTTCCTCGTCGTACCTTCATCGGTGGTAAGATTGCGTCGCATCGAGAATCAAATTCGGAGAGGGGAGCGGCGCAGTCATAAGGAGAGTTGAAAGCCTAGAGCGAACTATTGAACAGTGTAACGTTCCGTGGCGTCTATTTAGGACCACGGGAAAGCGGCTCGTCTGCAGGAACCATCTGCAGCTATGCAGGCACCACTTCATGATTACAGGTTAGATTGACTGGTGTTATCGGAGCCATCGGTACTGTGCCGTGATGTTGCAGCTCTGGTGGATGCTTTTGATGGACGCTGACTTCAAGGTCTCAACAGTCGCATCAGCTGCCAATCAACTGAACTTATGGGTAGAACCGAGCTCTTAGGTTGTAGGATGCCAGTCATACTATCTGACTGTCTTCTGTGGGTTAATCCTAAAGCCCTCGTTGCTTGAGCTGGGATGGAGGAGTCAGGGCCAACGAGCGAGTGACAATCGAAAGTTATGGGGAGCATAGCAGACTTTTGCCGTGTACGTTACAAAATACCCCCGACTCAATACTACAGACTCGATTTAAGGTATGTCAGCGAGAAAATCTGGGAGCTTAAACTGACGATATCTGTTCCCTTATACTAATCAGTATCTTCAGTAGCGTGGCAATATATTGTCATTGTCATATTGGAAATATGAGCATACCCAGGTTATGATTTCCTGGACATGCGTCGACCAAAGAGTTCGGTATAAATTTCGAGTTGGAGGTACTTTGGCAGAAGCGAAGATATACTGCTCTAAGCGAACTCTAACGCACGTCCACTTGAACATCGCACGGGCCTTACACTGGCCTTTCAAAACTCCGTAGCACTACTACACTACTGTATCCTACCCCTGAAAAGTCTACATTGTAGGCTCTTTCTGCCTGATAGCTTTTTAGTGAGACTAACTCGAGTTCATAGCAAAAAACCCCGAAAGGTTAGACATGAGGGGGCTAAACAGGGGAGCTCACAAATGTAGATTGTCGATGGGGGCCGGAAGGGGGGGGGGAAAGGTAAGTAGCAAGAATCATCTCTCCTAGAGGAAGATCTGAGTGACTGTAAGCGAGCTGATGATTTGAGCCTAGCAATGTTTCAGCGTCTTTTTCACACTGGCTTATCTCCACTCCTCGTTCTAGAATGCGTGCTCTGGATAGAAAATAAAGAACGGAATACACACAACCTAAGAGCTTGGTTACTCATTTGAAAGTCTGAAAGCCATGTCAATTGGAGACAGGTAAGCTCTACCATATCCTAATAGAATTGAATAAATCACCTGTACAGTACTCACGATTCGCAATGCAAATACTTGACTTGGGTGTGCAGTGTAGAAAATGACCAGTGTCTCCCCCGAAGGATTGTATCTGTACGGCTGCGACGGACAATAGACAAATGCTTACCAGCAATACATCGCCTTGATTTTGAAGTGTGGGCTCCACAGATCTTCGGGCCTTTTTCACTTGTATCCCCAATAATTAAGTTAAAGGCTATATCAAGGGTCATTCTTTTTCGACACAAAATACGATGTACGTACCACTTACTCGTATAGATGTACAGATACTTTCTCAGATTTGTTTTCCATGTCACCACCCCTACCGTACTTCCAGGGCCTAGGACTGCATTCTGCTCGCTGGGAGAAGTCCGCTCTGGCGGAAACGGCTTCCCATCCCAATATGGATATCTGGAAAGGTCGGCTTCCGAGCCATGAGGGACTGGACAGAGATACATCCAGTCATAGAACTTCGCGTTTCCCTTGTTCTCGCTGACTCGGTCATAGACATAACTCCAAGTATCTTGGCCGATGACCGTAGAGTGGTCCCGTACCAAGGCTCTTTGTTCGCATCTCAACAGTACCTGACTCTAGGTCAGCTTCGACAAGTAGGCGGAAACTGGGAGAAAGCAATAGCTCTCCCAGACAACGGGTAGTAGGAACTTCTTCCCTTGTGTCGACAACCGCCAGTCCAGCTCCTACCATTCTATTGACCCCACCCTGTCGATGCTTTCCCAAAAAGAACATATTTCCTGTGGTTCCTGACGTCGTAATGACATTCGTAATTCCAAATTCCAATGGCATAATCGGAAGCAAGTAGCTCGTCCGGAAACAGAGACAGAACATCTGCGCTCTTCAACCAGGAGCCAAGTTGAAGTCTATCACTCGAGCCAGAGAGTCTGTAGCCACTTTGTGTCTCTTGCGCTGTCCTTGAGCCACCGCCACAAATCAATACGTCCCCGTGCGAATTGATCCATGTATCTCCGATACGCCCTCAGAAATTGAGATCGCGGATGAATTCTGCCTTTGCTCTGAGAATCTCACCGAGGAGTTGGACGGAAGCGACCGGACCTGGCTCTGAGATTCATTGTACTGGATCCCCAGGTTGAGGTCTTGGTAAATGATGGGCATTTGGATCTGCGGATAAGTGAACATCAACCACTGGGTCTGCTTATAGCTTGATGTAAGTCGCCTTGGGCAAGAGCCACTGGGCTCCTGGAACCATGCTGATTCTTGTTGGCTCTGTTTACGCCCTGTATATGGTTGAGATCTTCTGCATGATGCAATCTAGGTATGCTTCGCTTGAAGACCGCAGGAAACCTGTAAGTGGATATCTAGGGATCTGACAGCTAAGCAACAGTAACAATTTAGAAAGGAGATAAGAGGATAGATAATAAAGAAAATATATCGATGAATTTACTCTTGCAGAGTTGGTGTGCACCTTGGATTCGTATCACCTGTGAAGGGCCTATGATGTCATGTGTGAAACGCTCCTCGACTTCTATTCACGTTGGCGAGTTGTTATTCGGGCTTATGATCTTTAATTCAGCATGATTATGAGGGCAAGAAAATTATTTTTTCTTCTCTTGGGCGGTGCAGTACTCTCAGAGCGACGTCGAGCATTGGCATTCTCAAGTCGCACGTTTTATGCTACAAGATTGCTTGTTCAGCCAATCTGCATGCAAATACCGAACATCTGGTAGTTTTCATCTGGAGAGCTGAATATGGGAAATTGGAGATTATCGTTAGCTTTGAGAAATCAGATGAGAAAGAGTTAAGGTCTAAAAAGAACTTTTGTTGCGCAGTCTGAGCCATGACGGCTTCCATCATATTTTGGGAATACCACTAGCCCCCTGCTATATTTAGGATGTCAATCCGTCTGCATCGATCCCATCATAGCTCCATATCCATATCCATAGCTTTGCGATTGTTTGGAAATTTTGGGACCGATGATAAAGTTTTAGTCTAAGAAATGATTCTGCCCAGTCAACCAGACAGAATTAATGGCCATTCATAGCAGTTTAATTGAGGACTTTTAGGTTTGTTGCAGATCTCAAAATTGAGGCGTTTATTAGTCGTCCAGAAGTTGAGTGCTTCGATTGTAGGCCGGAATTGGCCATTGACCATTTTGAAGGGTTTGAATATTATGATATATTCTTCTCTGTTACATATATTCAAATTGTCTTGCGTGCTTGGGAGTATCATTATTGTGACTTGCAGAGTTGCCTCGACGGACGTAGTATCTGGAGTTTGGAGCATCTGTCGAATTTTTCTTCTATAAATCTTCTGTACCCGTACGTGATTCTTAGACATGGCTCCTCTTCTATGAAAACTCCTGTGGTCGCATTCTAGCGTGATTTACCTTTATTTACCTTACCTGCGCTGGTTCATGAATTCTTCTTTCTTGTCTTGGTATGACTTTGTGGCAACCTCAGCTGACTAAGAGAGAACCCAAGTAGTCGAACAGATTTAATTCAGAAATTTACGATTATTAATATATAACCACTATATTATACAATAATTTGATCAACTCAATTTCTAGCAACACTGTTCGAAGGTTGTAATACGCCAGCTCAAGTCACCTGACCCTTTGTGGTTTGCAATGCCCAGAAGTCAGCCTCACTACCAAAACTTCCCCAGTCGGCGACTGGAAAGATCAAAGTCGCATCTTATACCTGTCATCTTGACGAAAACCGTCCTTGATATTTTCCGTATCGCGATGATTTGAGCACAGGATATCTAATATGACCCGAACCAAGTTGATCAACCTGGAGTTAGGAACACTCGAGTCGTACCTAGTCGATGCCATGCCGCCATATCTTGCAACATCTCATGCTTGGTCAGATGGCATGTTTGCGACAAATATCGATTACAAAGACACCCTTGGCGGAAGCATGATCCAGAATTGTGCCCGCTCACTCTTTCCTGGTATCAAATACTGCTGGATTGACACAATATGCATCAATCAAAATGACGAAGAGGACAAAAAACGCCAGATCCCTCTAATGGGTGACATCTATGGAAACGCGCATGCCGTTGTAATTGTCACCGCTTGTGATTTTGGGATTACTCAAGCGTATGTGGACCAACTCACCAGCGATTTGGACGAGGCTATCGCAATGTCTCTCGGCGAAAACTATACAGATCCACTGTCCCATCACTGGAAATACGGCAAGGGACGCCATAAGATAATTAAAGGAATGGATTGTCTAGAGCTGTTCACCAGAACACGCTGGGCTGATCGAATCTGGACGTTGCAGGAGTACATTCTTGCTCGGCAAATTGTATGGGCTGGTAAAGGCGACGTCTTTCTCCGAATCGACGATGTATTATTCAGAGCGTTGCCCGATTTGTGTGATGTATTTGACATCCAAGAAGCAATTGGCGGAAAGTATTCGAAGATATACGACTTCTATTCAGGGATGGTTGGTGCTCGTGGGCGGCAGATTGATCGGACTCGAGTCATGGAACTTCTGGGCAACCGCACTGCTTCCTTCCCCGATGACGAGGTTTATGGTGCAATGGCTGCTTCTGGGGTAATCATAAAGCCTGGGGTGGTTTCTGGGCAGGATAATGTCTGGAGTATGTGGTGGGAGGAAGCCATTCGACAAGGACACCATCGATGGATTTTTCTTCCGCCAGTCTGCAACAGCCAGATTGCCATTGGGTCTAACACCTCCAACTGTATCATGCCAAGTTTCAAAACTAGGCATAAAGCCTCTCATAATTCAGTACTAGACACTGTCCAAGTCACAACCGGCGACGTCACCATTTTGGGAGGAACAGTCAAAATGATCGGTCGGTGGGCAGGATCTTGCCGCGTAGTTCGGCGCTTAGGCACCGTCTATGAAGACAAGCAAGGAAACCTTCACCGAGATATAACACTCATCCTTTTTGCTATGGGATCGTGGAAGTTGGCTCTGAGACTTGTTGCAGCATTTGGTGGGGGTAGATACACATGGAAACAGACTCTGGCGATCGCTCAAGTACTACAAGCGAACTACAGCCGTGTCGATGCAGCCATGAAAGCTCAGAAAGAGCGAAAATTGGTCCTGAAACGGCTGACAAGCTTTCAAAGTACCGTTTGGGCCGATTTCATGCAACTATCAATGAGTCAAATGCTTCCGATGAACGATGGGATTGCCTATCTTGCCGAGATCAGAAACGGGGTGAAAGCAACCGATATAATTGTAGTGACTGATGGTCTTCAACCGCTTCAAAGGCTTCATGCTCTCGACTTCGGGATCAAGACAGGAAGCGGGAGAACCCCTTTCATGATCGTTACCACCCCCAAAGCGAGTGAAGATCTTTCGAGCAGTAGTAATATGTGGCCTGGAGCTCTCCACAAAATCGGAGTCTCTCTTGCCACAATCGTTTGCAAGAACCGGAACAGAGCGATGTTGTACAGGTGTCACGTCGTAGACCCTTCGCTCCAAACCTTCACTATCGGTGGAAAGTCGTGTTGGGTTTGTTCGAATCCAAAGGAGTCTCTCTGTAACAAGAGATAGAGATGTCAGACACGGACAAGTGAGATCATCAGCATCTTCAATCACTATCCACCATGCAAGTCTGTTGACCAGGGCACTCGGCGCGCGAGTCAATTAATATTTTGCAGGTCCCGCTCGCTTAAGATCTACGCAAACAGAAAAGGGGGGGAGCCTTGACCCCACCCATCGGCTTGAAAAGAAAGAAGTGAACAGAGGATGTACACGTGCGGGACCTCCGAGGAGCACATAAAGATCAATTTCTTCGAAGAGCCTTCTTGTAGCTTCACTGAATTACTCGTGCTCCAACAACGCCGAACAAAATTTCTTTTAAATTGCAAAATGCCTTCCAAGCCTACCTACGCAACGGTCGAAAACGAAGACTGCAACCTGCACTACTGGTATCAGGGTAATGGACCTCTTCTGATCTTTGTACCAGGAGGCAACGGTCAAGGTCGCCAATACAATGCGCTAATGAACATTCTCGAAAGCAAATACACTGTCGCCACATTCGACCGACGCCAGATGTCCGCAAGCCTAGTGAAAGGGCCCAATAAGCCATTCAACCCATGCCAGCAAGCTCGTGACATTATCGCTGTAATGAAAGCGATCGGACGTGAGACTACCTCCGTCTTTGCCAGCAGTGGTGGAGGAATCATCGGCTTCCAAATGGCCGTTTCGTACCCCTCGACGCTCGATCATATGGTCTGTCATGAAGCGCCAACCACAGTCTTGCTTTCAGCAAAAGAGAGTACTGATCTGGTTGATTTCTTCTACACTCTGTATGATCTCTATCGCGAGGGCGGCGTTCAACCGGCCATGGACGCATTTACCAAGAAGATTATGGTGGGCATGGAACATGGACCGCCTCGGCAGGCTCCAGAGCCGCATAATCCGGTCAACCAGTTTGAGAATGAGTTGATTATGGGAATGTACTGTCCTGATTTGGTCAAGATTGCTGAGAATAGAACGAGTATCGCAGTGGGGTTTGGGAGGTTGAGCGAAGGTGCTATGTATAAGAGAACCGTGCTGGAGCAGGCGAAGAGGTTGGGATGTGAGCTTGTGGAGTTCCCAGGTCATCACCAGTGGTTTGAGACGATGCCCGACGAGTTTGCACCCGTGTTGCTAGCGTTGTTGGAGAGGATGGAGGAGAGGAAGAAGATGGGACGTGAGAGCTGATGTGAGTGTGGATGGGAGGAATGGCAGCGGCATGTTGCTCTATAGTAAGACAGAGGAGATGAAATGGAGACAATAGAAATTGGCTATGAAGCATGAATAATTGATACTTGACCACTCGGACTTGCTATCCTAGAAAATATAAAGTACGGCATCCCTGAATATCATATGCACCTCTTCGAGGCGTGACCGAGCTTGGTGCGAGGCATCTTTGCCGAGGCAACTCGACTCAAAGAGTCTGGAGCTGTTGATATTGAGCCTTCACACTAGGCACTTTGGATTGAAACCCCGCTGGCATTGCCAGACTTTGATTGGAAGCAAAGTACGTTGGATCGAAGAGCTGGAGCGGGACCTTCCATGAGGTCCCACCCATACAGCTACAGAGTACGACAGAAGAGAGGCAATAGAAGAAGCAATATTCAAGTACAAGAATAGAAAACGGTTTCGTTCACTAAGGTAAAATGTATCGTTTCCAGGGTGGATCAACGCGTGTAGATTTTGAATTGGAGAAGCAGTCCGTGAAAGCTGACCAGAGCCTCATGTATAGAAACTCGCTCTACACGGCACCACGGTAAATCGATGTCTACCATAATCGGTTTATGAAGCTTCTTTCCCCCTGCTCCATAAGGTCAGATTGAAGCCATAATAGCGGCATTGACGATGCAAGTTTCATTTCTGCCCAATTTTCCAGAGACCGCCTCTGAATCACATCTTCTTGACGGTGGTACTCCTCCTTGTCCTCGTCGCATGGCTTCTTGGAGAACTGGCAAGATGATGTTCATAATCCGAAAGAGTCCAATTTTTGCATGGCGCTGAGAGCCAGCCATCGATCACATGTGTTAGAATCGTCGGAACGAGAGCAGCACTATCAAAATCACAACTCGTCACCGATCCGTCGCAGCTCCATATTTTCTTGTGAGATCCACCAATGAGAGTTCTTAATGCCAATCGAGGTCGAACGATTATAACATTTCACTCGTCGTTCTTTTGATTCATGTAACCACTATTTCCGAACAGGCGCTAAACACCCTTAGCTCACCCGCCTTAGACAACTACACATCATTTTTATATTGAACATTTCTTTTTCCACCTTTCAACGCGCCAGCCATGATACGCTACATGCCATCCACATCTTCACGCTGTCGCCTTCTTCTGTTCCCTCCAGCTCCTATACCCCGGCTTCTCACAATCCGACACTCTCTTGCAGAACGAAACCATCGTCGAAGAGCACCTTAAAGACCCTCTGCCACACCCCGCAGACTTTCCCTCCTCCCTGCTACTACTACACAAAGACCCTCTGCTACAGTCCGCAGACGCTCAACTATACCTCGCAGACTCTCCATCTTTGCTACTACACAAAGACACTCGATCTACCATGCCACCCCAAGACCATAGCCGAGGCTGTTCGTTCACGGGATCGACGATGTATTATAACAGGGGAAGAGTATCTTGATGATGATAATTGGTTGGGTCTCGAGGCTGCACATGTCTTTCCACTAGCCTTTGAAGGACTTTGGAAGGATCTTAATTATGGCCATTGGGTCTTGACTCCTCCAAATGGAGATGAATTTGAAGGAGGGAAAATCAATTCAGTACAGAATGGGCTATTGCTTCGTACCGATATACACCAGCTATTCGACTGTTATTGTTTCTCGATTAATCTAGATGTATGTCTATATACCTTACGTCCTTGGTAATGTAGTTGCTAATAATTATTATAGGATAATTACAAGATCGTATGCTTTTCACGAGATAGGTATCGCATTGCTGGAAAATGTCTCGATTAAAGACTTCTCGATGATCCCCAACGGCTGGTTGATTAGCTCCTACGTTGGCATTTCCGGCAGGCTGTTTTACTTAATATGAAGGGTGCTGGTGAGCCCATGTTCGAGCATGATTTCCCACCTGGCTCTGATGTAGTGGGTGAGATTCTTAGCGGTCCAAAGCCTGAGAAGAGGATGCGATTTGAGCTGTTCACTCGTCTAGCTACTCAGTTTGATTTGACCGAGTAAATCGCGAAGGAAGACCAACACTTACTAACAGATGAAGAGCTATCCTAGCGGTAGTCAGCAGATGTGAATGATTATCGGTTATAGCAAGCTACATGTTGATCACCTCTCTTATGATCCGGGTTCTTGGGAAGAAGATGCAGTATAATAGATGTATATTTAAATCGAGGAAGTCGTTCTGGCTTCTTGTATGATAAGACTATCCATATCTATCTCTGTCTTGTATCAAAACATGGGGCAGTCGCAAATGAGGACTTGAGCACATTGTGATAAGTGTGAGGTTTCTTGTATGTACCGAGTATATTTACCAGTTCCAAAAAAAATTGAGAAAAAAGAAAAAATGAGGCTGTTTTGTGTATTGTTTATATCTAGAAATGCTGAAAGATTGATGATATATGAGTGCCGTTTGGGTTGGGTTCAGCCTCCTTATTTTTCTTAAGCGCGTCGCTTCCGCGCCAGCGACATTGAGCTCCGTTCCCCTCGCCCCTTTCTCGTCAGAATTGAAGATAATACAAACAACCACCACGATCAGCCCTCGTACCACCACCTTCCAGCTTGTGATTTCCTTCTAATTCCGACTGCGAACACGCTCCTTACTCCACCTTTACTCGATTTTCTCAATTGTCGACACAATCGCACTCGCGTTGTGTCTAGAAGGTTTAACGCACGTCTTCCACCACTGGAACCACTAGGTTTCCATTATTCCTGCCAATTGTGCAGCGACGACTTCGGAGAAGTGCCTATGCCTCCCCTGGCCTAGAGAATCCATCCTGCGGAATAGGTCCGATAGTAAAATTTGACATCTCGAGTGTCTCTATTCATAAGCGGAGTCAATAGCAACAAACAACCATTTCCACGCTCCCGATCTCGCGTCTGTCGACATTCTTCAAGCGCCCCCCTCACTCCCATTCAACGAGATTACCATACGACGAGCGATCCTGGTCTCTGATATCTGCCTGAGCGATTGAGCGATATGGCTGCGGTCTCCGCGCCGCATGCCTTGACACCACCAACTAGCTCTCACGGTCCGAATTCTTGGAATTATTCTGTTCCTACACAGTCTGAGGTGCGGCAATTCCCCGAACGCATAGCCCACATAACTATCCCAAGTGTTTTTGAAAGAAATGAGCGAATCGTTATCCAGCAGAACTTGTACTCACTTTACCCTAGAACTCATCTCACACAAAAATGGACGACTACTCAAATCGACCTACGAATGGTCATACTCTCGGTCACCAATCATCACGCCCCAGCCTCCCAAAACGTACCGATACGTTTGGCTCTGGCCAGTCCTCAGACTCAGCAGGATATTTGGCTCCGGCCCGGATAAATGCCCTGAATCGAAAAGACAGTTTTCAAAGCGATTCGGGCAGTGCACCTGACAGTCTGCTAGATCTATACGGGGATAAAAAGAACACAAACGGCGCTCTATTTAAAGATGACGAGGACCCGGAGCATTCGAGATGGATACACAGGGATAAGCTTGCACGTATTGAAAGCCAGGAGCTTCAAGCTGCAGGCATAATACTTCCTCGAGGGAGAGCTACAAGCAAGTCCAGCCGTCGAGATAGCAGTCTAGATCAGCAGGGAAACGGATTGAGAAGTGAACAAACGGGGCAGAAACGGCAGAGAATGGAATCTTTTCCATCAGAGGAAGAGGAGATGCCAGAGAGCAACGGCTGGGATCTTCGAACTCCCGAGGAGGCAGCTGAAGATGTGGATCAACGCGACCTCTATCAGGACGTAAGCGGGGGGGTAAAAGGCGTCTCACGGATACCAGTATGCAAGACGAGCCCGATACCGATCCCTTTCCAACATCTTGAGCGCGACACACCTATGCCGAGAAAACAAAACGACCTCTGGGGTGATGAAGAGTCAGCTACACAGGCAATCAGCAACCCTAAAACTCGCGGCCGCAGTGGCAGCGTCAAAGCCCTTCAAGAAGCATCCATAACACCTACCCCCGCGAAACGTTTAGGCTCCGAAAACTCAACATCCCCAACGAAGAAGGCAGTGAAGAAAGGTACGACGCCAGCTAATCGATCAGCCTCAAACCAGCAGCAAACTAAAAGCCGGTCTGGAACTGTGACCCGCGAGACATCAGGAGCCCAACGACCACCGACCCGTTCGGGTGATGTAAAGCGACCCGAAGGCGATCCTCCGTGGCTAGCTAATATGTACAAACCCGATCCAAGGTTACCTCCAGACCAACAACTCTTACCTACGGTTGCGAAGCGATTACAACAAGAACAGTGGGAGAAGGAGGGGAAGTTTGGAACTGCATATGACACTTCATTCCGGCCTATCAACGATGAACAATTTCCTTCACAGCCGGAGGCATCACAAACCCTCGAGGTAGAGCAGGTGAAAGAGGAAGCTGACGGTGAATGGCCTTTGCGTGGTCCCAAGAGCCCGGCTCCAAGTGCGAGTCGACCTGGAACTGCGGGAGGATACAGTACATTGCCAAAGCTCCACGCTCCTGGAATGCCGCAAGGAGTCTCAATACCGAGTCCCAAACCTGCGCTGATACGTATGCAGGAATCGCCTGAACAAGGGAAGAAGGGAGGATGCGGATGCTGTGCCGTTATGTGAGGGGGATCTCTGCTCCGGGCGAGCACGAAATTATTTTCTTTTGTATGCATCTACTTCACACCAGAAGGTGGCTGTATGAACTGTATCTGGCGCTGGGGCTTTGATTGAGCGATATTAACCTTTTGCTTTATTTTCCGATTGGGATACGAGAGCTCAACCCAGCGAGGAATCTTCCCATCCACCTACAAAATTTCCGCCCTTCTCTACTTCCAACGAATTTACGAGTCTCCTTACCATACTTATTTCTTATGTGCGTTGCTTTGTATTTCAGATTCCCAATGATATCAGGTGTCGGCATGTCCTTTCTCGAACATACTTCTGGACGCGGCAGGGGTGGCAGTGGAGGCGGCCGTCTCGAGGGTCGACTCTGGCTGTGTGCGTGGAACAGCATAGCAGAGAGAGAGCCAGGGGGAGCAGGCGAAAGACGAGCAGAGATTGATCGCGCAGCCAGTAACTCGGATTGGATTGGATTCCCGTGCGTGGTGGTGGTGCGTGGTGCGTTGCGAGGTCATTATTGTATAGATATAAACACCGGTAGATAATACCCAGGAAGACAAGGATGTTGGGCTGTTAATTGATTCCTTGACTTTTGAGTACATACATCTCTTTGTCCTCGTATTTGACTTCGTCTTCGTCTTCGTCTTCGTCTCGCCTGTAGCTGTATACTCGAGTCGAGTCGGATAGAGAGCCAAGCCGATCCGCTTCTCCAGCTGTGTGAACTTAACTCACGTGCCGAGTCGAGAGCGGGCGACGGTTGACGGGGCGCATATAGCAGATCTTGGATAGCAGATCATGGATCTGTATTTTCTGCGAGGTTGAAGATATCACATGCGAGCGAGTCACGAGTTTCACGGGTTTCCGCGCAGTAGAAGGAAGAACTTTCATTTTTGCATCCTACCATCCCACTACAGTAAGGTATCTATCTATCTCATTCTCATTCGTGACCAAGGAGAAGAGGCACAGCCTGCTGTGTTCACATCGACTTCATCATACATCGTAGGAGAAGAAAAACGTCCTGGAAATGCTCATTCGCTCGCTTGCTGGTTGGTAAAAATAGCAGGTTGGGTTGGATATCGCTCGTATCGTACAAGAAACAGAAGAGAGTATGAAATGTTGCCCTCGATCCCCCGCATTGTTCTTAAAATAGTTGGAAATTGAATATGCACTGAGACGATGCACTGACGATGCATGCACTGCGCGCCCAAATGCACATTTTGATATTTCGGTCATCGGCCGGGTAGAAATGCAGGGCGAGCCCGATGACGTAGTTGAAGCCGCTGATCTCCTCGCCCAATCGCATCGTGATCTCATCCAAGGAAAAGCAACTCCGTGTCCGCAGGCCGTTGCAGTGCGTCCAGCTTCGCCAATGAAATGGGGGGGGGGAGCGCAGCATGTGGCTGGCCCTGAGTGGTGCAAACGCGTGGCTTGCAGGTTTGCGTAAGTAGCCGAGGGAAGAAGCAGGTTAAGCGTGCATGCGTGCGCCGGATTTTCAGATGTGGGTATCGTGTTGGGGTAGGACTGGATTTGAATTGGGATCGTGGATGTATTTTCGGTGATGGTTGTGGAGGGTCTAATATCGAGTCTGTGAATCGCTCAGGAAAGGGGGCGATTAAGAGCTGGAGTTGGAGCAGATGTTGCTCTCGGGGAAAAGAGTATGAGGTCGCTCGAGTTGAATATGAGATAAAATCGATCGTGTAGTTTCCTCCTCGTTCCCTCTGGTGATGACGTGCGGTGCTGTTGTCCATATATGCTCGTTCATTCTTCATTTGTATCCCACCATCTTTGCGCAACGGTCACAATAGTAGAGATTGTGACCGAACCTGACCATGCCGCTCGCACTGGCATCATCAGTGCTCACCCTCCTCAAATCGCTCCCTCTCCCGTTGGTGACTGTCTCGACGCACTTGGCGCACCGCGAGCATCGGAGGACCTCTACTCTGGGTTGAGCTGCGTCCATGGAGTAGCGACTGTGCTCCTGGTAGGAACCGTGTGAGGAGGTTGAGGAGGAGGAGTTGGTCGACGACTCTGAGGGAGACCGGTGGCTGCTGGTCGAGGCTGGGCGCGGAGACGAGGAACGGTATGAGGCCTCGTTCTGGACTTTGAGGTATCGGTTGCTCATGGTGACTGAGTTATGTATATTTATATATATAACAGAAGGTTGGAGCCGGTCGATTGTGGTAGAAGAATTGGCGCGAAGGACTGTGGTATAAACGGACGATAAAATGTCGTGGCGCTTTCGTTCTATTGTATCAGATGTGGAGGACGGGGGAAACAAGAATTCGAGGCGTTGGAAGTTTAAATCGGATGGTGTGGGGCGTGGTGAGCAGAAATGCGGTGCGGAATGGGATGGAGATTGATTCCGTGGAGGGGTAGAATTTACGGGTATCCGTAGTTGGGTTTCAAGATCCAGATCAAATCAAGATCAGTCGGTGTTGAGTTGTCCTGAGTTGTCTGACAAGCGAGGAACACAGGCGCAGTCGGTTGCATCAACCAGCATGCAATTACTCACGATGGGCTTCGATAACCTCGATCGCGGCCACTGGAGGGAGGACGCTGGTGGCGATCAATGCCGGATGTGCGGTCTGGCGGGTGGGTATGAGGTAAGGCAGCAGGAAGAGTGCAAGCAGCCTGGTGAATGTGCGATCGGTCAAGGGATGGCGACGGGAGGGGGCAGAGGAGGTGATAGGCCGAGGGGAGAGATCGAGGTCTGGAGGATGACGAGTCCTTGGGAGAGCGGGAGAAGTTGACGAGGTGAGAGGTGACAAGAAGTGGTGACGCTGGAGACTTGTCGAGTTGGCTCAGTATGAGTTGACAACAAGGACCGGTGATGGTTAAGTATCATCGACGGAGTATATTCCGGTGTCTCACCAGAATCGTAAGACAGAGACGAGTTCCCGACGAGGATGAGTAAGAAAGCGCGCATGTCTTTGTCTCTTCCTACGAAAAAGCCGGCATCCGCAGCGCGTGGATCCTGGCAGATGCATCTCCATAAGACACCACCACCTGGTTGAAGGGTTCAATCGTTGCTGGCAGTCATCTGAGGCTGAGTCTCCCGAGTGGAGTCCTCGAAATAGCTTCTGCAGATGATCCCGAGGTTCATGTTTATGTTTACATCTGTCCTGTTGTTTCATCTCTCGAGGAGCATGTGCCCCAGACACCACGATGCCTCCCTTCCGGACAGATGTTCGGCGGTGCTGCGAACCGAATTCCAGTCGTGCCAATAATTACTGGATCTACTGGATTCCGGTATCATAGTAACTGCGATAGGCACTGATGGCGTCTGAATCTGGCCTGGACTCTGTTTGTAAACATAGATCTCAATCCATGCCCAGATCCACCCGTCCAGATTACTCTACCTCGTATGTACGAAAACATCATCACCATGAAACACCTCGATGGCCCCATCCCTCGCCCTTCTTCACGCTGCATGGCATGACATGTCAAAGCACTTCGTCCTGATCGATCGCCTGTTTATCAACATGCCATAAAACCCCTTGCATCCACCCCCCCGACGGAGATGCGAAGCCAACTACGGGAGCCGTCCAGATGTTCCAAGCCCACCATCGACTTACTCATCGCATCCTTCACCTCTCACGCTCGCTCCAGTTCTTTTCCGAGACAGCCATTCCAAATTAAATGAATAAAACACTTGGCTTCCTTGGCTTCAGATCATTACCGATAGAGCAGATGCTTCTTCCTTCCAACTCGAACCAGAACCCTTACACCGCTGAAAAAATCCAGAGAGCTGAAATTTCCTGGGACCCAGCTGAAGGCCGGCATCAAGCATCGAGATTCCCATCCATTATTCTGGAACATTGCCGGATGCGGTGGGTAGAAGTGGGTTCTTGCTCTGGAGCGGCAGACCGGCCTTATGTGCCGAGAGTCCCACCAGACAATAGGAAGGCGTCCCATCTTGTGCTTAGCTTGAGGGATGTTTCCAGTCATAAGATCGTGGACGTTTCCGGACGTGAAGTTCGAGGTTGAATCCTCACATCGCAAAGCTATCCGCAGCAGGCGATAACTCGGGAAATCCATGATGCTCCCACGTCTACTTCCACATTCTGGTTCTTGAATATAGTAGCGTACCAGCGGAGGAAGTGCACTAGGCAAAAGCAGCCAGCTCTTCCCCGCCCCAAGCCATTCCCACCCTGAGCCTTTGCTCTAAAGCTAGCTGCGGACTATTGTCCATCGTCCAAAAACTCGATCACGCTTGCGTCGCGGAACAAGCGTCGCTCGCTGAGACGAACGGTCCCCAGATCTCCATGGTAAACGGGGAGACGCTTGTACGTCACGTTACGTTACGTTATGCGCTTCGAGTTTGGGGTTTGGATGGCGGTTATGGTGGATGGTTGCTATGCGTGATCTTGTCGAGTAGCTTGTTTTGTTCGAGTAAGGAGAAGAGTGGAGGGAGAGAGGTTTGAAGGATGGTATTTTGCGATATATCGACCCTCACGCTTTCAAGGCTGTGGTGGTTATGTTGGACTTCATCGTTGGTGGGTAGTAAGTCAATATCTACAAGTGTGGGACTTAGGTCTCATTCCCTATATCCACTAAATGCGTTGAATGAGGTCAAATCGTGTTCCTATTGCGTATTTATCGTTGCCCGGTGTCGAAGTCGTTCATGATCGTCGATCACCGAGGCGGTATCCACGACGATGTTAGAGAAGTCTATGTTAGTATTTTCGGATATTCTTCTTTGGTTTTGGAACAGTATGTTGATCGAACACGATGCTCGAAAGAAGTCATGATGGCTTGTAGCATGTTTTTGTTTACTTCTCTGCTGGCATTTCTATCAAGGTATAAGTAGATCCTTCTCGGAAACAAACGTCTTGTTGAAGACTTGCGAGATAGCCTTGCGTAGTATGTCAACAGGAGAGTCAGCGCATTGCATAGCGTAAACATTACTTGCAAAGGCGCCATTTCCATCTTACAGTCTGAAAGAATCTAGTATACTTTCTAGACATTCAGACCAATGAGGCAGAAGTTATCTTATATCCGAGCCACATCCGAATGTCCATGATGTCTCTATCCCTATCTGACTCCGAACCTGCTTCTAAACCCGGGTGAACGTTGAGGATATTCACAGACTATTAGGAAAATACTCTGAGACAATTCAAAGCCGAAACAGCGACTGCATGCCGAAGATGACGGATATCTCGATCCCGTTGTGATGTCGGAAGACATCTTCGGCCTGGATCGGACTCGTCGGGAATAACCTTTCGGATCCGGATTTCGGACACCTGACGGAGCATGGAGACAGAGAGCTTGCAGAAGATATATATAAGTCATGTCTCATCTGTTTACTTGAATTGTTTAAACACTCCAAGTTCGATATACAAAGTCACTGTCCAAGCACAGCATTCAAAACATCCAATTTACTCTACTTGCCGATATTCCAACAACCAGCATGACTTCAGTAGCCATCATCGGAGCCGGTCTCTCAGGACTGACATTAGCACTCGCCCTTCATCAGCAAAACATTGCTTCTACAATCTATGAGAGTCGTGACGCACCTCTCAACATCGGCGGAGCCGTGATGCTCTCCCCAAACGCCCTCAAAGTCCTCAATGCTCTTGGTGTCTACGAACGAATCCGAACCAAAGGCTACAACTTCGAATATCTCGAGTACCGAGACCATTCCGGAAAAGTGATCGAGACGCAAGAATTCGGAAGCGAGTCGAAATACGGCTTCAAGGGCCTTCGGATCTATCGCCATGTTCTCGTCACCGAGCTTCTGGAGATGCTCAAAGAGAACAACCTGCCCATCGTGTTTGGCAAGAAACTAGCCAAAGTAACAGCCGAGACAGAGGAGGCAGTAACATGGGAATTCACAGACGGCTCCACGCAATCGGCCTCTGTTCTCATCGGCGCAGACGGCATCCACTCCACCGTCCGCAAATATCTCTACCCGGATCTCACACCCAAGTTCACCGGCATGGCAGGAATCACAGCCGCAGTCCCCACCGCCCAGCTGAAACTCCCGGCTAACTACCACATTCCCGTGACGCTGACATCCGCAAAAGGCGCCTTCGTGATCGCGCCCCAGCAGATCGACGGCTCCGAGGTCCTCATCGGCAAGCAGCTCCGTCTCGAAGACCGCGACCGCGCGGGCTGGGACGCATTGGTGGCCGACAAAGAAGCGCTCGTTGAGTTCCTGCGCAGCGACAATGAGCTCTTGCCGGCGTTCGTGAATAACGCCACGAGTCATATCGAGCACGGCCGAATCAACGTGTGGCCGTTCTACGTGGTGCCGAAGCTCGAGAGGTGGACTTCGCCGCAGCGTAGAGTGGTGATTCTGGGGGATGCAGCGCATGCGATCCCGCCCTCGGCGGGACAGGGCATCAACCAGGCGTTTGAGGACGTGTATGTCTTTGCGCTGCTGGTGGGGAAGAAGGCCGTTGATGTGAAGGTCGCGTTGGAGTTCTGGCAGGCGTATAGACAGGGGCGGATCGAGAGGGTGCTGGAGTTGAATAAGCAGATTGATTTGAGGAGGGTGCCGAGGTCTGGGGAGGAGGGTTTGGTGAAGCCGATTGAGTTGGGTTGGCTTTATGAGGCGGATTTTGAGAGGGATGTTGAAGAGTGGTTTGAGAAGCAGGGACGTGTGACTGAGTGATGGGGGGTCCGTATGAAGCCATGGGTTAACGATGAAATGATTGAATTAAAGCAATGATAGGTGATAAATGTAAAGCACACATTGGTATCTAAGGAACTGGGCTGGTAGTTTATGGCATATCACAAGAATTCCCGTGATCTTGTGGATCCGGCACTCACTTCTCTCCCAGAGCCGACGATCACATAAGCAGTTTTATTTATCCCTGTTGATCCCAATTAGGCCACAGCTCCATATTCGTACCCCATGTGTGTGTACGTAAGCTCCAATGCTAGCACCATCAGCACCAAAAACTCTACAGCGAGCAAATGATATACATAAGAAATGTGACAGCTCCACCAGTTGCCACGGTCTCTTCACAAGGAGGATCTGCAATCCAATTGACGTATTCGAGACGCTCTCCACTGCTCGTATAGCCCTGTGAACCTCTTTCCATCGAGTCTCTCTTAGAGTGGCTATACCTATTCGGGAGATTCAGTAGGAACCTCATCGATAGGCAGGGGACGAGCGGCGATGCACTCTTCAATGAATTCCCGCAAGCCTCACCGCAAATCGAGAAATGGATGTCGCCGTTGCAAGAATAGGAAGATTAAGGTAGGTAGAAATGCCGTTATTATGTTATCTATGCTATCGTTTGTCCATATCCAAGGCCAGCGCTTTGGTTTACACGTGATATATAGGAAGACTTTCCTCAACTCAGCCATCCTTGTCTCTATCTCAATCCTCATAACTTTTGAACGAGTTGCACATGATTGACCAAAGATATAGTGCGATGAGCTCAAACCGGAGTGCTCCAACTGCCTAAAGCATTCCATTCAGTGCGACTTTCTGATACGACGCGAGAGCAGCCCAAATGGCGTCGCGTCATACAATGGCAGTCCAAATGCTCCAGAGGAGACTCCCAGCTCCAGCCATAGTCTTCAAGCAGCACACTGCGGTCCGCATGTACCTGTTCTCAACCTCTTGGATCTTGAGCTTCTTCACAACTTTTCGACTTCGACCAGCTACACAATACATAGCGACCCGTCTCTGAAGATCCTATGGAGAATTAACGTGCCGCAGCTCGGATTCCAGTACGACTTCGTCATGCGAGGAGTACTTGCGCTGTCCGCTCTTCACCTGGCCTATTATAAGCCCGAGAAGCGAGAGCTCTACATCGCCGAAGCTAAACTTCAAAATGAAGCCGGTCTTCGGACTGCAGCCGGCATGCTCCCGTACATAACAAAGGAGAATTGCTCAGCTGTCTACATCTTCTCAGCGCTGGCTTGCATATTCTCCCTCGCCGCTCCCCGGGATCCCGATGCCTTCCTCATCCTGGGAGATGATGGCATCGCACCGTGGCTCAACTTGTTTCGCGGGATTCGCTCGATTATTGATTCTTCGGAGGAAGCTCTTCATAAGGGAGTCTTGGGCCCAATGTTTATAGCCGGTAGACAGCGTAATGCACGCCGGGAGACAAATCTTGCTGATGAGATGAGCACGGAGCAAAAGCCACTCAGCGAGCTACGACGGGCCATCAGCCTGACGGTGGCAGACCCGCAGATCGTACAGGTATATATGGGCGCCATCGATGAGTTACACAAAACATTCACCACGGTCAACGGAGCCTCCAAGTCGGTTGAACCAACGGATGTTTTTATCTTTCTTTTCTGCATATCAGACGAATACCTGAAGTTTCTCAGAGAACGCAAACAGGAAGCTCTCGCTGTCTTTGCCTATTACTGTGTCATTGCAAAGAGTGTGGAGAAGCATTGGTGGTCGGAAGGCTGGGGCAATCACATTATGTCTCGAGTCTACGGTTTGATGGACGAAGAGCATAGACTTTGGATACGGTGGCCGATCGAAGAGATGGGATGGGTTCCGACTCAGGAAAAGTAATATGATACGGAAAGGGGGGGCGGGGGGGGTCTGGAGTATCTGGTACAGCTTTTAAACTACTGCTGGCTGGGAGGTGGCGTTATTTTCATTGACGGTGCAATATTAATGACTGATAAAGGGTCATGACTGACAAAAGGGTCATTTCGCATTTGTTGAACTTCGTTTAGATAATTACTCGATATAAAATAATAATAATCTACTATACAGGTTTCAAAAGCTATCAAGGAACATTCATTCCTTTGAAACCTGATTTAACCCCGTTCGACTTTTTCCCCAGTTCTACTCTTCTGTCCAGCGAAACTGAATTGTCTGATCTGCATCATATCTGTCTGAACGCGAATGATGAATCTTGATGCCTCTCAAGAATGCCTTAGGTCATCAAAGCATAATCCGGCAAATGTTCAAACAATCCTCCGAAGACGATCAAACCAACGTCCTGTAACAACCAGTTTTGAGACGAACTCGGTATCCACGGCCTATCGGACCATTGGACACCTGCTTCCGCTTTAGGGTGATCATCAACAATGCGATGTCTTGGGTTTCCACTTTCCGATGTCAACTGACGATTGCGCCGGTAGTCTGATGTTGAGACAAAGGATCACCAAATTGGTGATACCACCTTGGAACAGAATACATTGGAGTAAGACTATCTAGATGAATATACGTCAGGGTTTTGGAAGCATAAAAGGCACTGGTTTGCTATCTGTAGGCTATCAACTGCAATCCATTCATTCTTCATTTTCTTCCTTCAATAATCGACCTGGAGTCGTTTAAAACGTTTTAATCTTATCATTTAATTATACTTTCCGCCCTCTTCTAAAATCAAAATAAAATCGTTCATTCTCCATCATAGACTTAAAATGGCTCGTATCATCTACTTGATCACTCTTGCCTGTGAGTACCTCCATCCGAAGGCCCTTCAGCGGCTTTCTGGAATCACGAAAGTCTGACGATTATCTTAGTCGCAGCAACCTCACTCGCTCTCGCTCCCAACAATGCCGGAGCCAAGAACGGTTTGTATTCTCTCTAAAAACCTCAGATCCTCAAAGAGTGGCGACACAATCCCCGGCCAGAACATTCCCACTGCCTTATGACCAAACCCGAAGCCCTAAACTTATCCGCGCAAAACAAGACTAACATATGAATCTCAGTCGGCGCTGCTAACGGAGAGCAATTCATCACCGGCGGATGCACCTCCGATGCAGACTGCGGCTCTGCGTGCTGTGCTGATATCGGAACCACGAATGTCGGGATCTGCTCGGCGGAGGCGGCGGCGTTGCAGAATGGGAAGACGGGGTGTGGATTTGTGGATCCGGATGCTGCGGCTACTATTGCGGCCGCGAAAGCGCAGGTGGCAGAGCAAGGGTTCTAGAGGGTTGGGAGATGGAAAGATGGGAGAGGGGTTGATTGGGAGGAGAGGGGGCCGGGGGAGATGGGGACAGGAGGGCTTTAGAGGAGTTGAGAGTTGATACTTAGCTCCCTATGTATGTAAACAATATCTTCTTTCCCAATTGTCTAAAATCATATCCCTGAAATGAAGATCTTCTGGATGTTGAGAGGAATATTTCTGGCAGCAAACTAGCGGACTAGCGGATGCAATGCTACGTACAATGCTGATCTCCCACTAGTCAATCAGCCTCCAGCTTCCTCTGATCTTTCATGTCCTGTCCTTTCTCCTAGATTTTATAGACCAACTTTTCACCGGTCACCTTTCCATCCTTCAGATGCTGTATCCCGTCCAGGACACCTTCCAAACCGCCAGAGCCCAACTTCTTCGGATGAGGTTTGATCTTTCCTTCTGCAACCAATCTCTCAGTCAACGCCATCCACGTCTTCGCAAACTCATAGTCGTCCTGCGAAGCTGGAACAACAGTAGTCCCCATCTGGAACTCTTCGCCGAACATCGTGTACATCAGCGTAAAGGTACTCTTCACGCCCTCTCGAGGAGACTTCGTCTGTAGAATTCCGCCATAGCGACAGCCCTCACTATCACTGCTTAACGCTTCATCACAAACTTTGGCCGACTCCGCCAAACTGATGGTATCCCAAGCATACTTCAGCTTGTTGCCCGTCAACTCTCGAATCTTGGCGCCGCATTGGGGATCGTTGTAGTCGAAAACCTCGTCTGCACCACGGGACTTGACTAACTCATTGTTTCGCGGCGAGCAAGTCACAATGACTTTGTACCCGGCAAGCTTCGCATACTGAATGGCGAGACTACCCGTCGCGGTGCTCCCGCCATAGATCAACAACCACTCCCCATTTCCCTTTCCCTCCTCTGGCAATCCCAACTCAAGACCCTTGGACTTCTGGAACAGCCCCTGTCCGACGGTCATACTCCCAAGCGGCACAGTGCAGATGTCTTCCATCGTCAGAGTTCCACCCAAGTCCTCCGGAGCAACCATCGTGACATCTCCCCTCACCGTGGCATACTCCGTGAATATTCCGTCATACGGCCGGCTTTGGTTGGATCCGTGGGCGCAGCCATATACTTTCTGGTTGATTTTAAAAGGTTTCGTGACATCGGACCCAATGGAAACAACTGTTCCAGCATAATCGCAACCCACGATGCTGAAGGGGTCTCCAGCGTTGCCGGCCGCGACATGCTTCCAATCAGTGGGGTTGAGAGCGACGGCATCTACCTTGACGAGAAGGTGAGTGGAACGAAGTTCTGGGAGCGGGAATGTTTTGATAGAGACATTGGATTTCTGGGCGAGAACGATGGCCTTAGTTACTCTGGCGACAGACATTGCGGTGGTGTTTATGTTGTGTGACTGGGTCAATGTTTGGAGATAAATGAAGTGAGCTCGAGATTCTCCAGCTAAAGCGTGGTTGATATATATGTTCGTGGAGCTGGAGTTTATTTGTAACCGGTGACAGTTATAAGCGAAGGCGGTTCCATGCCTTTCTGGGGTACCGATTTCAAACAACAATGTTACAAATCAAAAACTTTCCTGTTTGGGAAGTTGACGGTAGGAAACCCCTTTTGAGCTCTATGCCAGCACCGATAAATGCCCAATCAAGCATTGAAACCTGGGCTCAGGAGGTTTTGTGGTCTTTATTATGGATTACTATTTTTGATATGATACTTGCAGAACCGAGATCTTCATTATCAATCTGCTGCCTGATAACCAACAAGGTCATCGCAGGACTGCCATCGGAGCCTGAAAGTTAAGGCGTCAAAATTAATTCGCGAGCTGGCAGTGCAACAGATCAGCGCATGCTGACAGATGTGTTACTTCGAGCTGAGCCTGTATCCCGAGAGATACAACACACGCTTCACTCTTCAAATGAAACCTCCTTTCTGATGGCATTCCTGAGGTAGGTACAGATGCGGGAGCTTCTTAGTCTTAAAGCCTGATTTCTCTCAGCAGTGCAGGGCGAATGAGTTCTCGAGTAAGCTACTGAGTACTATATGGGCAGACTGAGAAAGATTCTAGTGGATGAGTGGATTTTCCAAGAGTTGATTAGTATTGTGGTCGTGTGAGCGACTTGAATATATGGCTGTAAATTTAACGTCTAGATATGATCGATCACTTTTGCCAAGTGTATTGAATCCAACGCTATCTATTCTCACGCTGCCTGAGATATCTTTTCATCCATCTCATCACCCGAGTATCTCCTTCGAAGCCCGCAGCAACTTCCCAAGGCATTAAACGAGAGCTTCGATTCCGCATCGTCGCGCTTGAATGGAGTCGCCGTCACCCTCTCGACTCTCCATCTCTCTCTCCGAAATCGAGACCACTGAGCAATGATACTTTCCAAACTCAGTGCTAGTGCATAAGTACCCAGAACGAATATCACAACTAAGATGGCGAAAAGGACGTTTCCCGCGCTGTCCATAAATGGCGCGTGTGAGATGGAGAATAGGCCCGTCACGAATCCAAGCGGTAGATAGGCGATGGTGATGTATGTTAATATCCTGATGTTGTTTCCTTGTCGGATAGTCGTTTTGCTGTCTCGCAATGCCGTCTGACTATCCTCGACATTGGTGACCGTGGAAATCTGTCGCCGTCAGTCCAGGTATACGTGCGTTAATGATGAGGGAGAATAACATACACCATCGCGAAGTCCAGTGACTTGCCTGATCTTCAGCTGCGTCCGTATTTGAACATCAGAGAGCAACCCATATCGTTTCTCAAATTCTTCAATGACATTGTTGTATTCCTGGAGAAGGTCAACATGCTGCTGGCCAGCTTCCTGGACTCAAATATCAGACAGTGTCTTTAGTAGGGAGGGGCAATGGGAGCAAACTTGTTTCACCACTCGCTCCATGGCGTCTTGGGCTTTCTGAATCTGCGATAAAGACCCTGAGAGTCTGTCATCAAAGACGCGGAGAGCTTCTAGACCCCATAGCATTTTCTTTAGTTTGTCGACAGCCTCGTTTGTGCCCCATTCGAGACCCTCCAGTAAGACTTTTTCCTATTTTGAAATGTAAGCAAGGTGCCGGGACCGTTTCCTGTCGAGGTAAACTCACCCCAAGTCCAACAATTACATCCAGGCGCGACAAAATAAACTCATACTCTCCGGCAAGCTTCTCACATAAATGTCCAAGAAGTACAAGGAAGACTAAACACCTCCCACATGCCTGCTGGTGTATGAAGCTCTGTAGAATTTTCGGTAGTGACCGGACTGGCTGTGAGATTGACTCGGACTCTGTCAACGATGACCAAATGGAGCAAATCCAGTGAAAGCCTGATGGGTCTCCAGTAATGACCAATGATGAAGACCTTTCTTCTACAATAGATGTGGGTGGAAGGGATTCGTTCTTCTTTCGTTTCCTGTTTGCGAAACCAAGGGTGGCAATGCTTGTTGGTGGGAAGTCACCATTGTTTCTGTTCTCGTTAAATCTTTCGTGGTGTTCTTGCGACAAACTTGTTGGGCGGATACTCCAACTGGAAGGGCCAAAGTCAGTACGGTAGCTTCGTGTCAATTTGGAACCGCTCTAGTTGGTGTTCATAACTCTGGAAGGCTACTCACTGAGAAATGGTAATACTTGTCGTCCACATCATCGCCTCCCGACTTTCTGAGAACCGTGATGTTGCTCCAAAGTAGCTATCTATTGTGTCCAGAGCATCCGGATGCCACATGTAGATGAACGATCCTACAAGCGCTGGGGAGCACTTCTCGGCAAATCTGTGAGTATCATCCAGTTAGCGTTGCACGATTTAGATATAATTTGAGAGCTTTCCAGACGGATTGTTCAAGAATACGAACAGGATTCGATATTTGGCACCAAGGTCAACAAGCTGCGTAGAATTAGTAAGATCCATTCATACAATTGAGGACTATTCTTACACTGTCATTTAGCTTGCTGAATAGTGCCTGGCGATAAAGATCCAACTGATTAGAGCTGTAAGAAGTTGATGCTTGCTTCGGTAGAGCTGGGCTTGGGCTTTGCTGAGGATTCTGACCCCTTGACGTGCGGTGTGCCGTAGGTTTTGCAGAGTGATTGTCAGACGTGAATGCATTGATGGAAAGCTCTTCGGATTCGAACGTAAATCGTGAAGTTAAACAAAGTTCAAAAAGACTTAAAAACTGTAGATCTCCTGCTGAGATCTTCTGGTTGAGGTTAAAGACAGCATAATCGGGGTTATCGATGATGTCTCGGCGCTCTCGACTCGAAAGGTATCTTCTGATATCTCTGCGCAACGGAACGTCTTTCGTCTGTTTCGCCTGGTATACCTCTGGTGTATCTTCCAAGGACTGAATCCACCAGTCCTAGCCATGGTTAGTCAGAGGTAATAATTTGGAGGAAAATTGAGTACGAACAGGGTGGAAAAGTTTGTCTGGTTTGCACATCATCCAGTCAAAAGCCTTGACCAAGAGGTTGCCCCCTATCTCTTCTTGAGTAAGTAATTGTCTCATCTGGGACAGATGATCTCGGCTCCACTCTTCCTGGCTCTGCTTCATCTGTAAAAGAATGTCCCTGATCGATTGCTCAACTGAGGTTTCCTCGGTGGGGAGTGAGTTCACGCCGAGGGTGACCGGAAATTCATGAAGATCATGGACTGATTGATTGATCTCTTCCGCTACCGTCTTTTCAGAAGGCGCAGCTCGTAATCTACCTATAAATTGTGAGAATTTCATTGCGATCGGGTTCAGAGTTGCTTTGTACCTTCAAGTTTCAAGTCAAGCAAAGTCGCACAAATAGCACTCGTCGGCTCAAGATCCCACCACTTGCCAACCATGCTACTATCCGCCCGGTCCCAAGATGTCATAAACGAGTAATCCGACATCATGAACTCAAATAGCCTATCTCTAGCTGCTCTGATGTTTGAATCGTCAGCAACCCGTAAGAATCCTTGATGATTTGTGCACAATAGTTCCCAAGGACCGTTCGAGGTTACACGTGAGCCTTTCCATGCTTTTGGTCCTGGGTTAAACCTCGTGGTGCGCTTTCTTTCGGCGATTCTTTTTCGAGTCTGCGCTACACGCGATGTTGCTAAACTTAAGGTGAACTGCGTCGGAATCTTCTCCAAGCCTAGCTCTGCCCCCAGTAGAATGACGCGGTCCAACTCCTCATGCTCCAAAGAATACGACTCAATCTGACTCGTTTTGAGGCGGGCCACATACTTCTCAAATTTCTGCTGTGTTTTGAGGAAATCCTGCCGGTCGAGCCCAGAGGCCACGAAGCCATCCACATCTTCTCCTTCCTCGTTAATCCCGATGTTTGCATTGCATATCAGAAACAGACAGCATAAATGCAGCCATTGCAAGACGTCGTTCTTTGGTGTCGGCTCCTTGTCCCTGGAAGCACGTTTTTGTACCGATTCGAAAGCCCTGGTAAGTTTAGGTAGAAGTGTGTCTATCAAAAAGTTTCCTGTTATGGCCTCTGAGCAATGCATCATGACATACCAGACAGCGAGGGTTGCGTAACACGCTTGATTATAAGATTGATCGATGACCATCCTTACTCTGTTCTTTTCGCATTGCTGGAGTCGCTCGGAGGGATGATTCTCCACGTCGAGGGGCTCGTCAGAGCTTCTCAGAGCTAGAAGAAGCCTGCCAGGTTTCATGTCTGTATTTATAAGCCACGCAAGACTTGAACGAATGAATTGGCGGATCTTTTCGAGATAAGCATCACGGATTTCGTCCAATGACCGGAACCGCTGCAGGAGGTCAGGTTCGAAATGACGGGTGCGAATAAAATCGTGGACTTTGACAAGAAGGCGAATTTGAAAGCTAGAGAAATATCAGTCAAACTTGCTTCGAAGGATAATAGTAAGTTTTCATACAAAGCACTTTGCACATCCACATACTGTGGCGTCATTATGTTGCGGAGGAGTGCAGTCTCAAAAGCTTTCCAATTGTCGTCAGGCCCACTTCTAGTCTGAGATTCCTCGGAAGTAGAGTTTCGATCGCTCCTTGAAGGGGTCGGAAAAGGCATGGAAGACACACAAAGTATTTGTTCGACGCATCTTCCTACCACACAGAACTCCACAGCTTCGCTTGCCTCGTAATTTGTAGAGCACAATGCTGTCCAAAGTCTATCAGTCATGTTGACAGACGTATTTGCAACCCCAAGGTACTCTTGAATATCTGCGAGATAATCCTCATTGACGGCCTGATTTTCGTCACTCGCATCTCTCAAGGAGTAGGTTGATACGATGTAGGTTGGATCGCCAACAGAGAGCTCAATTCTGTGCATTGAGGAGACGTCTACTTCTCTGTCTCTGATTTCGTCACTATCGAGACCACGAACTGGAACGGCGACGCTTTGCTCAGTACCGTTGACGAACAAATGCATTTCTAATCGCTTTTGGTATCTTTCGCTAACGCAATTGAGTCCAGTCCCTGTAGCACCGGCCGCAAGAAGTTTGAATGTGTCGATATTTGGAGGACCTCCATTGGAGCAAGGACAACCAAATTGAACGACTCCTCCGGTTTTGAGCTTGACAGTCTGCTTGTCCTGGGAGTCGACAGAGTCAGAATAGTCGCTCAAGGAACTTCCATGCCCCCATTTCACGCGTATCAGTTGAAACACTGTGCCATCCCTCACGAATGAGATCTCCTCATATGTGCCGGTATGCTCGTCCCATTGCTCGCCTTGCCGCTTCAGTTCGTACTGGGTGTACGGCCATCGGAGGTTTACCCAGCCTTGCGCCCTTCGCTCACCGAACTCCAAGTCGGAATCAATCTCGGCTTGTTGCAGTCTTGTCCCAAAAGTTCCTTTACTTCCCGTGTCATCACGTCTTTGCGCGCGAGCCAGAATGGCCCCTGGAGTGTTTGGAAACTTTCCCCGCACGAAGACAAGACCGCATACCTCATCCGGGGCAGTCAGTTGCAGCAGCTCATGCCAGTCACTGAGCGATGCTGTGTAGCCATCAGCTCCGAAATCACTTGATTTTGCGGGATTGGAGACTTCGCAAGTTGTGAAGCATTGCGCTGAGAAGATTTGAAGTCAGTGTTCTGTTGCAATCAACCGCCAGATTACTCGTAAGGAGGGAACCATGCTGTTGCATGCCTTACATTTATGGAGATCGGCAAGCCACTCCGCCCCTGAATCCATACCGGGCCTGGTACTTTACTTCAGCCGATTGTCACAACCACAACGCGTTTCCCGGTTCAACAATGAAAAGAGACCATCATGGTCGAATAACACGATTTCAACATGAGCGACGAAGGAGATTGTGGAGAGAGAGTTCTTCACGGGAGAAGCAGAGCCTTAAATGTGGTGGTCAGCCAGAGCCTCGTGTGCCCTGCAAGGCAAACCGGAGGGAGGGCGGAGAGCGAATGGGTGATTGACCTTCCAGCAAGGGTTCTTCAGCTGGCTGTCACATCGAATCCTGTTAGGCTGCCACTGATGGGTGTCTCGCATCGCCCCGCCCCGTTCGAATGCGGGGAGGCGTTTGCATGAGGGATGGGTATCAGATATTCTCCATTGTGACGATTGCGACGCTTTCCAGATGAAATCGGAAAATTGGGCGTTATTGGAACACTAATTTCAACCCGTGGACGCTTCGTTTGCTACTGTATGTTTACCTTACAGTAGCGTTGGCGAACATTATCATCGGCATCGAAGCAATATGCTGGATGGAGGCTCGCCATCCCATTGGAAAACCAATGGAGCTGCACAGGAAAATCAGCCACAAAGAAGAACGTCGCGAAATATGATATCGACCAAAATCTTCAGTCATATATGTCGTCGAATACCGATTGTATAGAACCATCGTAGGTAAAAGAATAGTATCAAAGATTTGACAGCTGCCACAAATTATCTCACGACACAAGTGGATGAATTCCATGATCTGATTAAAGGAGACGGTCTGTTTGTCACATTGAAATCAATAGATCTAGAAACTGGACCGAACGCGTGACGCATAGAAAGAAAGCTTGTTGGTTTGGGGCAGTACCATTAGTATCCTCAGAGTAGAATTTGAAGAAACAAAGCCCGTAAATGGAAAGAAGGATATTGATGATATAGTAGAAGAGCCTAGAGGGATCATTGTCTGTTATGATGATAGAGATTAGGCTCTACTGTAAGCATGATCGGGCTGCAAGTAAAAACGGTATCAGCCCTGAATTTTGCAATTCATGAAACACCAGCTGGTTATGAAGATTCAATACCTTCAACTATATAGTCGTTCTGATATTCAGAGTTGGTCCCTCGACGCTACTCCATTAATTCACATTGGTCTAAAACACAAAGATGGTCACGAAATTGGTATTATGCGGGGCAGAAGTGGTAAAAAGAATGTATTGTTATGATACGCGGAACTCTATCGATTGGCTTATCTCTTAATGTTAAGACCTAGTCCTTAGAATTGAAATTTCAAAAAGCAGAAAAGTCTCCCATGTTTTTTTTTGGATCATTTTATGACTTTCTCATGTTTTTGTTTTTTCACTCCTAATTTTCTATGCTTCCCATCATTCTCAATCAGAGATGAGGGTGAAGGGTACAACTACAGTCTAGCAACTTACTGATACAGATCAAGCTTCTCCTCCCTCCGCAGGTGGGCGGGGTTCCGGGCTTGGGGCCCCGGATCTGATTCCTCGATCCTCCTCCTCACCTCGGTTCACGAGGGTGTGTTCTTGTACCTGCATGTTGGTGTTTGCTGGTTTGGGTGATCTGATTCTGTTTGGTAGAATGATTGCTTGTGGGGTTTGTTGAGGGGGAAATATTATTTTGATGATGCTGAGTTTGGTGAGAATATGTCGAATATGATATAGGCAAACAAAAGCATTGTTAGAGAAGAACAATGCTCGTAGTGGGGATGTCCAATGCCTGTTCATTGCTTAGGACAATTGGTAAGTACTCGGGTGAAGTAACAAAGAAACTCAGATCAAACAGGCGGTATGTTCTAAGACTCACTCTTCCTTTGTGCTATCATACATCCCGGGGCTGCATGAACAAGCTGGGAGAGTAGATTGAACCAAAATACATGTGGAATACAGCTGGGGAATCGATCAGAGTACTAGCGCAAAGTTTGATCACGGACCATTCTGCTTGTCAGAAGGTTTAGGCCTCCAAATCAATCCCCAAATCTTCACGCCTTCTCCGCCATCACGTGGAAGACCATTGACACCAGCTTTCCCCTTTCCAAGAACTATCTCGTCAACAAACTCCCAACCTAACTTCATATAGAGCCCTTTTGACTTGGCAGTTGTAGCCTCCAACCATATTGGAATTTGATCACGTGTGGCCATCTCCTGATACTTCTTCATGATTATGGAGCACAAACCTCGCCCTCTGGCGTCCGATCGTGTTCCTACGAAGAAAACATAGTAAAAGTCCTTCTGGTCACCCAAAGCTTTAGCTTTGCAAGCGTCAGATAGCGGCTCGAATTCTGAGAGCATTCGCTGCGTCGAGCATTAGCATTGCAACCCGAACGAATCCGGCTTGGAGAATTGTCCATGGATTGTCGACGCGGCGACGAGGGAGCATCAAAACGCTGCAGAATTTCCAGTCATCAGCTTCGTGGAATATCGCTCCATTCATCCCAGCAGCAGTCAGCAGACAGTCGGAGTACTTTGGGAAGTAAGCAAGTCGGGCCTCTGGCGTCATTGATGAAAGCATATAATTTATGACTGGGTCTTCGAGGAAAGCGCTGGACAAGAGCTTGCTCGCATCGGCGATACGCTCTGCTAGATTCTCAGTTCTGATCCATTGGTACTTAGTATTCCAGAAGGAAATAGACACCTTTGCCCCCTGAGGTAGTTGAGACTTCTGCCATCTTTAGTCTCAATTGATGAAATCAGGTCATTAGTTATTATAATAGAAGCTGTCGAGAAAATGGAAGAGATGGTTCTCCGAGGGATTCACGCTACTCATGGATGGTAGTAAACCTCTGCTCCTATTCGTCCATGTCCCACTAATAAATCTCCATCCGGATGCTTTGCCGCAAGTCATTACGAAGGTAAAGCAACCAACATCTACAACTGAACTCCACCTAGACATGATACAAATTTCCTGGGCTTATCATGTCACGATTTCTCCTCCGCGAAGCCGCGCGGTCTTCCTTCAGGGCCGTCTTGTCGATCCAGAAATTACATCTGACCCCCTGAATTATCTTCTGATACATGGTAACTAGGCTTTCGAGATAAATAGAGCTCTAATTTTCGAGCACGATGCCAAGCGCCTCTCTAGTCTCTACTTTCTCGCGAGAGTACTACTCAGGTACCTTCGAAGAAATAAGTACCCAAATTTCTACATCGAAACTTCGAGAGTGTAAACAACACGCTTTCAAGGCGCGCTGGAATATCCCGGTACTCTTAGGGGGTGACATGTAGCTCACAATCAACGAACTCGTTGATGCAGGATGTCAATTTCTCAATGCCCTGTGGAAACTGGTGATTCTGAGACGATCATACAGGCAGTGCGAAAATCACCAGGTCCCAGCCACTGCCATATATTTTACGGAGGAAAATTTCGCTTTTTCAGAATACTCTTTAGTGAGTTTGACCGGAGGGTGGGAGTTTTCCCGTGCCCCTCTGCTTCATCGCTAGACAGGAGTCTCCTGTTAGGGGACGGGCTATATCAGCTATTATTGAAATGGAACTGCGGCTCTGTTCTCCGATTTTGCCCAGTTTGGCTTTGCATTTTCCATCTCGGCTTGATATAGCTTGCCAGCAGAGATCCAGTCAGACAGCTGGTCAATATGACAAATCCACGAGATGTGGATGAAGAGAGTTAAATGCTACATAATATATGACTAACTGAGCGTTTGATCAAGTGATCTATTGGTTCTGAGCTTGTTTGAATTCAGATGGCTCTCCTTTCTACTTGAAAAGTGGAAGCAAGCGAAGATTTCCTTCAGAGAACATAATTCTCCTCAACTGTAACGCGCCATGCCATTGCCTTACTGGGGCATATCATTTCCAAAAAGCCCGATAGAAGGACGGCCTGCCAACAAATGTCGGTATCCTGTAATCTTCCACCGCCAATGGACGGTTCCTGAGACTGCAGGTTGTTTGAGGCTCATGAGTCACAGCTCGAGCACAATAATTGATAGAGCACGTTATCCAACACTCTGCACAAATACAGCTAGCTGGACTGGTCTATTCAGGTGGTCATTCTCTCTACACAAAGGCTCTTCATTATATCGAGTATAAAGCAAACGGATGATTCTACGGTGCCCAGGCTACAAACGGGCTCCCAAGTTCAGACCTGTGAGACTCCAACCACATGAGACAAAGACACATGCTCGTATCGTTGGAACCCATCCACTTGCATGGATGATCCATGAACTTTTGCATAGTTCTTGAACACTCGTCAAGTTTGGAGAAACTTCTCCACTACTACCGTTCCCCATCCACAGGATGTGGTCAGACATATGTGACCGAAAACTTGGCAAAGTAACAATGGATATTCGGTGCTGAGTGCTTCTTCATACACCTTAGGACATCACTCTCGGCCCTGTCAACATCATATGTGGTCGTTGCGAACGAATCTCGTAGCTGTTTACTCGCAACGGACAGCCTTTGGCATTCAACAGCGGATGCTCACTTGAAGCAGCCGTCTGAATTCTGTTAGTAAGGGCGACTCTGGATATACTTGGAACGATAGTGCTCTGTCCTATGATCAATATGGTGGACACTTCTCATCAAAGCGAATACTTCGTGGGTATAGGCACTTCAACTCGGCCTCTTTCCCACTTGGGGTTGTCCAAGGTGAATTTATGACATCCAATGATAGGACTTAGGCCCAAATTTTGGGATCAAGCTCTGGCAAGTATTCACTTCTTGGGATGACGTTCAATCACTCACTTAAATCTCGCTAGTATATCTTGCACTTCAGCTATTTGGTATCCCACAAAACCGTCCCTGCCTAAAAATTTCGACCACTCGAACCTTCCACCAAGCACCACTGACCATGGAGGATAACTCTTGCCTGGCCTTCAGACTTCAAAAACCAATCTCTCGACGTCGTACTACAGATGCTATTGTACTCACGCCAGCCACACTGACCAAGTCGGATGCTGAGACATCAGTGACCACTCTGGCAACCCCTTCACCTTTGAGCACTCTGCGGCACCTATCCTCCGTCTTACCGCCACCTGTTCCTAAAGCTCCACGAGCAATGATGAAGGACAATGCATCAGCACATGCAAAGACGGTGCCTTTGACACTTGCAAAGTATTACAAAGCAAACCGTCGAGCTAAAATGGCTAGAAAAGCTCGTTTGTCTGGTAGACTGCTGATCGAGGAACCCTTGCCGATTGAGCATCAAAGTCTCGAAATCCATCCGAAACCCTCCAAGCATCCCATCACGGAGCCAGCATTGAAGATTGTCAAGGCAGCTCAGACTCCCTCCTCATTGGAAACCAAGACTCGATGCTGGATATGCATGAAAGAAGGACATGATATGATGGACTGCACGGCGGAATGTGGACATTGTCAGGGAACGGATCACAACAGTATTGAGTGCATTTATCGAACTTTACCAGGAGGATCAAAAGGAAATCTTGTTGCTAAAAGTAAGATTGTACCAACCTGTGCCGCGACACAGATCAAGGCGGGGAAAGAGGACATTGAAAAACAAAAGTTTCATGGTACGAGACAGACGGATACAAAGGCGGCTTTGGAGAGAAGCAAAGGGTTGCAGGGAATGAGACAACCGGAAGGCTCAAAGAAAGCGCAGCGTTCAAAAAGTCCGATCATCAACCAGCGAACTCATGATAAGAAGAACGGTCAACACAGGATGGGTGATCGTAGATGGAAAAATGGAGAGCATGACAGGAGAGTTATAGCTGAGCCGGGTCGGGGTGAAGGAGGAGGGCAGTACCGTACCAGAAGCTACAGTCCACATCGTTATGGAAGAAGTCGGGAGGTAGATGAGGGCCTTCATAGGTACCGGAGCAGATATTATGACATAATGGAATACAGCCCGGGACAGCCGTTACGTGGGCGAGATCAAGTTTCGACGGAACGTCTGAGAAGAATGAACAACTGGGGAGGAGGAATACCAGAGGAGAATGGGAGATGGAGACGAGACCCAGATGCTCAGCGGAAAGATTGGGAGTACTAGGAGTCTCGAGCTGCAGGGCATTAGAAAGGGCCTCAAAGGTATATGCAGTGTGATCAGTGTGATCAGTGGGGCTTGGATTCTGTGCGCGACGAGAAATTATTGGACTAGATCCTTTAGCGTCCGTACTTTCGTCTTAAACGCAACGATTATTCCGTTTGTTTATATGTTTATATTGGAATCGCTAAGACAGGATCAATACTTTCTGTTCACATCAAAGGCTTTGGTCTGACTTATAAGTAACTTTGTTTCTACTTTGTCTGCCTTAACCTCGGAGTCCTAACGAATCCGCTGAACGTACCTTCAACAATCCGGTCTGGTTACTATCCCAGCTGCAACCACGCTCAGATCCTCCAGAACAAATATTCCCTCCGAAGTCTCTTCAGTCTAAGTTGTATACCTTGCGGACGAATGTTGTCTACGATTTGAGCCAACGATACAGAAGATAGATATTTCCTATGCGCTCTCAAGCCCTCAACTAAGATTCTACGGCAAATCTTAGAAGATTTCGACTCCCAGACTGAGAGGTGGTGAGATTGAGCATCGGGTTCATGCAGATTGTCACGGTGAAGTTCTGAATGTATGCGCCTGCTTCTGGGTAAGAAATCACATTATCTTTAGTAAAGACATTGTTCAAGATTATCCCTCGATTCCGCTTAGTCAGAGGGTACGGCAAGGGCCTACTTTTCCTGAAATTGTCACTCTGACGATTAAACCACCGAAGAAGATATACAGTAAGAAGTATAATCAAGCAAGCATATAGGTGGGGTAGAACACTCTGCTACATGTCTTTCAATCCAATCAGTCTTCTTCTGCTTACAGTCTCGTACATTCTCCATCTCGGTACCCGTCGTCTGATATGTATACAATTTCATCACTTCAACGCAAATCACATGCAGCATTTGATGAGTTGATATGCGATGAATAAGCACATCCGGCATTTCTTTTACGGGCTCTGCATACTAAGCAGCAACTATGCTGTGACAACACATCCCGGTTGGCAATCGGCATCTGATCGCTCCCCTGTGTTTCGGCTCAAAAGACATACAATCATTTGGCTCTCAAGAGTGTTATCTTTGGATGTCTCTTCTGGACCAGAGGACATTTCAAACTGTAGCTCTGGACTGAACGGATAGGGGCTCGCTAACAGCACGTGCTGCCAGTTCGCCGGATAGATGGCTAAATGCTCAGGCTGAGATCCACCACTGCCCCGCCTCCCCACGAATCGCGATGCTTTCCTCAAGCCTCGATCAAAGGTGCCCATTCAAAGTCCGCAACCAGCGATGGCTTCTGCACGTCGTAAGCATCTCGTCTGCAAGGACAGTCAACCAATATGCAACCAACCTGCGCGGGTCCTTCGGGCTTTCCTCGAGACGAGACTCGTTGTGTATCCGGGCCTATTATCCCGATTACATAGGATGCCACAATAGAGCCTCGACCACCTATATTGCTATAGCCTTTCCTTACTATTAACCTTTCATCCTAGAAATCCTTTCTCACACACAAAACGGACGGAGACTGTGAATGTTGGTGTTACGACCATTCGACAAAAGAAACAAAGAAAGAAGTCATGCCACATTCCACATCCCACCCTAAGCAACCACGAACTTCATTATAATGGTGGATTTCGTTTTGTCTGGGCAAAATTACAGTCATGTAGCTGTTGATCGGCTCTCTATCAACATTCCCAGGTCAAATCGAGTCTCAATGGAAGATCACTGCGACGGAGAGAGGAGTCCTGAACTTCAATTCCCTATAATTGACGAGAGAACCGATTCTCCTCCTTCTTATGACTCCGATGCTCTCCTACAATCTCCTCTGATTCGACCGAAATTCAATATCCAGCCTCGAGAAGACGAAGGGCGAGAAATACTGCCTGCATACTCCTCCGAGATCAGCCTCGAGAATGTGTTCTTAAGGAAGGTGGAGCTTGAAGGAGCAATACACAGGGCTGCCGACAGGAAATGGTACCGGGTGTGTGTGACGCTGCAAGGCACGGCTTTATCGTTTTACACCTACAACTCGCCTTTCTCTGTTTGGGGTTCAAAGAGCGCGAGAAGCGATGTTCCTGTTCTAGCGAAGAAGGGACCATTCTTGAAGAGTTATAATTTGCAGCATGCGGACGTCGGTATTGCAGCAGACTATTTCAAGTATGTCCATCTCTACTGCAACTCCAAGTCTTTGTCCTGACGAAATATAGGAAGAAATATGTGATGCGAGTCCGCGCCGAAACGGAGCAATTCCTTCTCTCCTGCTCTAAGATCGAAACCTTTGTCCACTGGCTCCAATCACTCTTCGCAGCCATCGATATTGCTCCCCCACTCGATACACGCTCACTCCCTCGTGATCTCTCAATTCCTCGGGCAAGGCGGAGGCGAAGTAGCTGCTCCATATCTGTGACGAATGTAGAGCAGAACGCAGCGTTAGTTAGGGAGCAGTACGAGATTATGCGTAGGCAATATCCTGGGTTGGTAGAGGAACCAATTCCAGAAAGCGCGGAATCTCCTACCCTAACTACTCCAACAATCGAAGTCCAACGGCCGTCGACTTCACGAGTGCATACGGCCCCAGCCTCGGTAGCCACTGTATCCCCAACCTTCTCGGAGGCTAACCGCCAGAATATACTGCGCACACAGTCCATGACAGCGCTTTCTTCTAGCAGTGCGATCTCCGAGACGCATCCCTGTGTATCTTCCGAGACAGGAAAATGGCGGCCGGATCACCAATGGTCGGCTATGTATGATATGCTGTACGCAAAACGCTGTATGGCGATTCTTACTAGCCGGAGTCCGCGGAAGAGTGATGTTGTTATTATGCAGGGGAAGCAGTGGACTGTGGATTGGGCAACAGGAGCATTGACAAGATGTGAACCACCAGATTACGGAGAGATTGTTGCCGAGAAAGGAGGAGGGAGCGATCGAGCGTGGCAGACTGCTGATACAGTTAATGCTAGAAGAGTAGCCTGAGCTAGAGAGACGGTAGATTGGTCATTTTAGGAGTTGTGGCACTGGAGTTTGAGATAGTGAGGAGTGGGGGCATTGGACATACAAAACTGGATGGCGTTTAGGTTGGTACATGGAGGTATACTAGATTGTAGTTATACAGACCAAAGACTTTCATTCTCTGCACGTTATTATCCTCCTCATGCCTTAATGCTGTCAGGTATACGTACACGCGGAGTTCATCCTGGCCAGCTGTTTAACATCTATATCCATCATAGATATACCAGTCCCATGTATTTCCAATCCCGTCCCTTCCCGATGTGTAAACTCCAAAACTCCGTTTCTCCCTCCCAATCCCATCTGACCGTGAACATCCAACCGAATATCTATACCTCAACCATGGCCTTCTCGCCCGCCCGCGCACCCTGTGTCAGTTGACCCCCTTCAGCTTGCAGCAGCCCACCCGCTTTCTCCAAATCCCTGACCACGACCTCCAACATCCCAACTAAGCCCTCAATCTCAGTCCTCTGCGCACCTAATGTCTTGACCAGATCCGCATTCTGAGAGGATATCGTCTGGATCTTGGCGTTTAATTGGGATTGTTGTGATGCCTGGAGCGGAGCGAGATGTGCGGATAGGATTGTAGACGCGGGGAGCGTGTGTGGTCTGTTGAGTGGTATTAGCTCGATGTTTCTAGGGAAGATGAGGGATGAGAATAGGGAATGCATACGGGATAGGCGGCTCGTCTGATGTCGCGCGGGCTTTCCTCCGTTTCGCATCTGTGACCAGGTCGTCGAGTTTGTTGAGATTCGTCACGACGGACTTCTCGTCGATGATACGTTGGAATTCATCCTGTTTTTTCATCAGCGTTCTCCTTCATCGCTTCTCCTATTCTAATCAAACTCCTTCTCCTATACTCAATACGAACTCCTATCTGCCCAGTACATCCAACTCCACAAAGTATTCAAAAGTAGACGCACCTTGGCAAAGCCCTCCAGCCTTACAACAAACTGATTATGTACAGTCCTCAACGCCTCCGGCGCCTGGCTCGCAATCGAGGGGAAGCAAGCAGCGAAGCTCTCATAGCTTACACTTCTCAGCGTCACCGAGAGCGCGTCGTTGCAGAGTTTTACGAAGGCCTGGGCACGTGGGCCGGGTGTGTTTGCTGTCGGGGCGCTGGGAGGAGGAGAGGGCGATTGGCTGGGATCTGCGGAGGGCATCTTGTCATCCTCGTCGATAGGAAGGACGGAATGAGGTGACCGAAGGACTGCTAGTTTGCTGAGGCGGATGATGGTGGAATTGATGAGGGGGTGAAGATAGAGAGGATGTTTGGTGTTTACGCGACCGAGGCTGAGGCTAAATGTGGAGCACAAGGCTGAGAGATAGGAGGTACGAAGTACGAAGTAGGCTGAACATGAATTGTTCTCGCCGCACCTTGCTACTTAAACCCTTCTTCTGGGCCAGGGGAGGGTATGACTTTGATTCCGAAGTTCATTTGCTGCATGAATACGTTGCTGATGCAACTGGTTCCAAAGAAAAACAGAGAGGTTATCTCCAAACATCAAACAGGAGCCGTATATTTCCAAACGAGGTGCTTGTAGCTCATAGGCTCGCCAGGGCGTGCAGTTCGCAAGCTCACTGGGCCGACGTTCACCTGCCTCAGTCTCCAGAGGGGGCTCGCTGGCGAGTCACCTGACAATATCGTTTACACGGGTTTAGATAGTATATATATAGATATGTAGATGTCTGCTGTACATTTACAGTACCGAATCTCATGACTGAAGACACAGAGGAGACTTGGGAAGTAAGGGCTGAGCTTCGTGCAGCAATTATGGACGAAGCATACACCAATATTAGGCTCACGGAGTCCTTCGTCCCATGAGTAAAGATAGGACGGCCACTAATTGAAGAAGTGTAGACGATGCTATATACGACATCGATGAAGAAGACGACAGCGACAGCGACACCTCCTTCGACAGCGATATTTTTCACTTTAGGGAGCCCAAATGAGAATAGCCATTATTCCAAGGTGACAATGAGGCCATTCGTCAGCGCACATGCCTTTGCCTTGCCCTTGGCCTTTCCCATGGCCTTTCCCTTGGCCTTTCCTTTGGCCTTTCTTCTGCCAGCTGCAGTATCTAGGTTGGAGAGGGTGGTAATGATGCTTTTTATAGGTTCCAAGCCCTTTGGACCTAAATTGACGTGAGATACTTGCAGCTATGAGGGAAATCCCTTTTAAGACGTCATAATCTCTTTCTCACACCGATTAGATCTTCGAGATGAAGGCGTCGTGTTTACGACACTCGTACCACTTTGTATGTCTACGAACTGCGTCTATGGTGTTGACATTGTTTAACTTTGCTCACCCCGGAGTATCCAGTGTTTTTCTCCCTCCGTAAGACTTGCTTCGGCATCTTACTAACAGGAGAAATGCTAACACTGGATTTCGACGAATCTTTCACATGCAGCTGCCTTGACTGGTAGCTTTCCCAGCAACTAGCTAAAATTCTAGCCGCATTGGATTGCGAGCAATTTGCTGTCGCAACTTGAAAGTGCAAAGACGAAAGAGAGGTATTTAAATAAGAGAGCTACGCTTAGAAATAAACATCATATTCTTGTTTACGTAGCCCCGCACCAAACGTTCGAAGGCCGTTGGAGCAAAGCTATTTGAGATAAAAGGGGCCATCAGATTCCATATCATTTATATTCTTCATCATGACTTCGATCACATTGACGGTTTGCCAATAATATAGGAAATTCAAAACTAATGACAAAATGAAATATACCAGAACTTCCGAGGCTTGTATTTGTTTTCGAGGTTCCAGTCGAGCGTCGTCAACATCCCTGACGATCCCCCGCTTCGTGGTTGCTGGGCGAATATGAGTGGATAAACACAACCACTAAAATCTGCAGGAAGGCAAGTACAGCTCATCACCTCGCGAACGGAAGGAAGTAGCACCCTTGTGGGCATCCAGAGCTTATTATGAAAGTCTGGTCATACTGTACCAAAAACAGAAAATGTTATCAAAAGCTTCATTAATTCCTCATTCTACCATACCGCATACATCGCGCAACTTTCCATCACCCCGCGAACAATCGCTTATCGCACTGTTTACCGTCTATCTCACCGGCTTCGCCCGCTGCAACGTATGAACAAACTTTACGTTCCTGTTGGAAGATTCTGCGACGAGACTCCGAGACGTCATCTACATTCCTTCTAATCCGTTATCGATACGATCACAGTTCAACTTTGAGCTGCCACAAGGCGGCACACAGCCTTCGCCATGGCTCCAACTCCGCTGGATAATTTGTCACCCGCAGGATCGAGCACCTATTCCTCGAATACGCTGTATGTGGGAGATGGCACCTGGGATGCTACGAAGAATGATTTCTTGCTACCTAATTTGATGGGATTGAATTATGATACTATGAGATATAATGGTGGGGTCTTACTTTCTTCATCTGATCGAGTTCACTCAGCTAATAGTGGACTGGGACTACAGGCATGGGAAATCGCTTCTCTACAATGCGAGGATATAAACCTATAGTCAAAGGCCACGCAATTGTCGCCGTAATAACCTTCCTTTTCATCGTACCCACCGCCATAATGACAGCACGATTCTACGGCCGAAAAACAGGCTTCGCTCTCCGATTCCACATCTACCTACAAATCCTTACTCTCCTACTTTCGACAGTTGTATTCATACTTGGTTTCCAGGCTGTTGGCCCATCGAGAAGCTTGACAAACCCACATCATGGCATTGGAGTCGCAATATACGTGTTAATCTGGGTTCAATTTTTGCTAGGCTGGTGGTCTGGTAGACGACGAGAGAGGGGCAGGGCGGTGTATAGAGTGCCTTTGAAGCTATATATCCATCAATGGTTGGGGCGAGCGACTGCGTTGTTAGCTATTGCGCAGGTACCCCTTGGATTAACGTTATATGGGAGCCCGAAGTGGACATTTGTTTTGTATGCTTTGTGGATGGCTTTCTTGTTGCTGCTATATTTTATATTCAGCTACAGGGCCGCACTTCCGATTGCAGGGGGTGGCAGGACTGAGAGTGTTCATGGTGGGACAGTTATTGAAGAGAAGAGAAGAGGAAGATTCGGAGGATGGCTTGGACCGTTGGCAGCTGGAGCCGGAGGTGCTTGGCTGTTGAGCAGAGGGAATAAGGCTCGAAGCAGGAGCCGAGCTCGCACAGAGGAAGTCATATCGTCGAGAAGAGGCTCCGGCCGAAGATCCCGTCGAGACTCAGGTTCCTTTATCGAGGAGGAGAAATATGACGACCGACGGCACGAAGGCGGAGGAATATTCGATACATTGCTCAAAGGAGCGGCGGTCCTTGGTGTTGCTGGGCTGGCAAAGAGTTGGTACGATCGACGACAACGAAATAAACAGGGAGATGATTACACTTCAGTGGCTCCAGATACCCCATCTCGTCGACACCGCCCACGCCGTGACTCAATCAGCGAAGACAGTTTGTCGGTTCACACAATAGAACACGGGCGTCATGCCTCTGGTTCTCGCCGCTCAAATCTCCTTCCCGGGCCTGGTGGTGATCCAGCTATCGCAGCGGCTGCTATTTCAGCTGCGGAAGCTCGACCAATAACTCCCCGGCCTGTCCATGGCCGAGTACACTCCATCGACTCGGGGTCTGACTCGTTTGACAGCACACTATCGCCCTCACGGAGACCGCGCACACCTCCAAAGCACAATCTCCGGAACGGAGTTGCAGCCGGCCTGGGTCTCGCCTGGGCAGCGAAGAAATTGAAGGAGCGACGGGATCGCAGAGAACAAGATCGAATAGCTAAAGAAGAACGCATCCAGCGAGAAGAAGGACGAAAATACACTGGTGATGGATTCCCTACTCCACGAAGACAAGGCAGACGAAGCTCGAGGACCGAATCTTCGGACTTGAGCAGTGTGATCGATGACCCGCATCAAATTCGACCTGGCGCAATCCCTCCTATCCCTTCTGCACTTAGTGGAGCAACAACAGGCACAAAAATGAGCCAAAGTAGAAGTCATCACGACATCACAGAGCAGGTGGTCATGCCACCCGTGCCCCCCGACCCTCAAGGAATCTTACACCAAGACTCTGGATCCGAGCAATACTTCTCTCCAGGTGGCGCACCACATCGTCGGCACTCCTCCAGAAGGAGGAGGGAAGGCGAAGCAGCCGCTGCAGCAGCCGTAGCAGGAGCCGCTGGTCTAGCTGCTGAAGAGGAGATGCGGAGACGTGAGTCACGATCGCGCCACAGCCAATCTGAAGCAGCGGTCGTCCCTCCTGTGAGCGTCAAAGTGAAAATGCATGGTGATCGCGACCGCAACGTCACGCTCCGCCGACTGACGGAGGAAGAAGCAGCCGCAGAGCGAGAAGCTCGCCGTGGACACAGGAGGAGGCGCACAGATTCGATGTCCAGCTTCAGCGGAACTGACACTGCGACGTCACGGAGAAGATATAGAAGAGATGATCGAGAGCAAAGAGAAGCTGATGAGATTGCTGCTGAGAAGAGAGCAGAAGCTGGTGCGCCTCCTCTCATGACCCCTCTTAGTCCACCGAATCCTGCGTTTGCAGGTGGCAGGAAACCGAAGGATTCAGCATATTATAGCGGACGACCTGGCTCTGCGGGCGCTGCAGGGCCGAGTGGATATCCTGCGGGTAGTGGTGTTGGGGGAGGTAGTGTGGGGAGTCCGGAGAGCCATGGGACTTGGAGTGGGATGAGTCCAGGGAGTGCGAAAGGGAGCGAGGATGCGGCAGAGAGGCGGAGGAGGAGACGGTTAGAACGAAATCGCGAAAGGGGTTCCGCCTCGGGGACAGTGGAGTTCACTTAATGTGTTTATTTGGTCTCTGGATTTGAGCGTTGGCAAATGTTGTTGGAGTTTGGATCAATCTTGATCGGAGGGCTTATACACCCACGAGCATTGTAGAAAGTAGTATATGACCTATGTGATATGACGATACACTATTGATAAGAAAGTGAATCACCAAGTCCTTTACTTCGTGAAGCCAATCCTTAGAGCTAAACGGCAAGTCGTCCAGCTCTCTCTAAAAGATTCAGACTCCTGGGCCGAGCGCGAGAATCGCCAATTATTGGTCATGTCTTTCGGTTTGGGTTTGATTACTTATCATAAACTCCTATGTTTTCTCCATTTATTATCTGAAAGGGAATCTGGTGTTCCTGGCTAAGTTTCATATACTCTGCATTATATATAGAGCTAGGTATCGATGGGGCGGGAAAAGGGAAAGCGGAGAGCTTGTTGTAGGAGGAGACGTACTGCTATACTGAAGACGAATAATGGGATGAAGGATATTGTGCAGAGATGGGCTAAGATCAATAGCTAGCGGTACGTTATTTTGAGTGCTGCTGCTGTGATTACTTGGACGAAGAATGGTTCGCATTGAAGCGAAGGCCAGTCGTTGATGCTCTATACGACCACCAACTTTTCGCGTCTGGTACATCGTAAGAGAATCCGCACCATTACTCACTATTCATAGAACATTGGCGAGTAGTCTAGACTCTCACAGAGGCTGTCCGGATAAAGGTCTCTGAGAAATCAGGATATTGTAGACCAACTATGCAGTAGATCATTCAACTCTGGAAAGTTTGTATCACAAACTCATCGTCATTTCTATACATATTGTTTAAAAAAATGCCATCGTCGAATCGAGTCCACAATGAACTATCCCCTTCCCCATTCTCACAGCCCATCCAGTGGGTTCCCAGGCCCTGGCAACCGTTCCCCATCAAGGGTCTCGAACCAAAGTCCCACTTGCTCAAACTCAAATATCGATCATTTTTTCCAACCTGATGACACGCTGCGCAAGTGCACTTCTACGCCTCTTGATCCTTTTGGATATCTTCTCGCTTGTATTCTGCTCAAGGGGACATGCCGAAACACGGAAGTCCGGGGCCTCGTCGAGAAAGCGGTTCATCAAGTATGTATGCTCTACTCTGGCGTCGCTAGGCTGCGGGCAGAAGGACTTCCGCTTGGAGCCAGATGTAGTTGTGTCCTGGTGAACAAGTGCTCGCGTCGAGATCTCGTGAAGTCGAGATGTGAGTCCCGATCTAGGAGGGGTAGTGAGCCTTGTTGATAATATCTTTTTCGGTTCATGGCATGGAACTCCTGGCCGCTGAGTAGTTGCCGGTGTGCTGTCCTCAAATCCGGAAACTTGGAGATACAGAGAGCTTCGGCGATTCTGTATGTGACTGTAGTTGTGGGATTGATTTTGGGCACATTGAAAGCTGTGTCTGTCTCTATGTCAGGACATTGCGTATGAAAGGCACTTGGAAAACAACCTTTCTGGAATACTGGAGTACGAGATCGAAATCCCTTTGACGACTGCCATCATGAGGACAATAGTTCAAATCACAACTGAGTAGAATTTAGAGAAGCAGTAACAGCGTTGATCAACTTGGTGTGTGATTTCTTCTCTCATCCAAAAAAGCTATCGAGGGGTGGAGTTCCGATGAAATATGTTTCGGGTTCTCTTCTGATTACTTTGGAATTAATGCGGTAGATGACATGCACTTTCTGTTTACGCGGCAAGACTCAGATGTAACAGATGACACCACTCATTTTGACAAGGACACTTCTGGGTTCATTTCGCATTTGAGGTAAGCAGGGTCGATATCGCATCGAAAAGATCGGGCAGGATAGATGCTCATTGGACAGTATTGCCACATAGAAGAGATAATACGCTTGAGTTTTCGTTGCTTTTCGATACCATCGGTGCGACGATAAAGTCTGGCCAACTGCATGATGAAAAGTCTCCACAAGGCGCAAAGCTTCTGGCTGTAAGGAATGAAAGCTGCGAGTCTGCATAGTGACTCTCGAGTCCAACGAGTGTCAAGAGCTAAGATCTGATGTGATGCGACGGTCGGAGAGGGCGTGCAGACAACCGCGATCTATTGCGATCCGATCTATTGCGATATATTGCGATCTTTTGCGATCTAAAGCGGTCACGTGGCAATAGCTCGACTTTGTCTTTCGCCATAACTGGTACACGGAAATCAAGGATCAAGAACAATGAAAGATTAAACTTAGCTGCTAAGGAACTGTTTCGCTCACTAGTGCTCTGCCATGTTCGCTACACTTTCCTACCAACCCACTCCTTTACACCTGTCCCTCGTGATTACGAGATCCTCAACCTCGAGACCAGCGCAGCGACTGAGGTGAAGCTATCAATCAAGCCTCTGTCATTATCCGCTGCGAGAAGAAGGTCTCTGACAATCCCCATGCCTCGCCTAGCCGCGATCTCAAGAGCATAGTACATGTCCGCCCCGGCAAACCATTTAATATTCGCTTGCCCTTCCCATTGGTCGCCGCCCACTGTAGATTGACGACTCGTAGGAGGCCATGTATGAGATGACAATGAAAGCTCTTCCTCAGAAATAGGCGCCCCCATTACATGGATTGACGGCCAAACATTGCCGTCTTGGGTGTCCCGAGATGGCCTGGAAATCTTTCAAATACGTTAGTAAGGAAAGTAGTGAATGAAAGTAAGGATTGGGATACAGAGAGTGGCGAGAGAAAAACACCTACAATGTAGTAAGGCTGCTTGGTGGTGCAATGGGTGCATGTATTTGAAACTCCGGCCACAAGATTTAGTCGCTCACTGGGCCGCAAAATAGTGCGATAAGTTCCATGGATCGAAGGTTCTCCAGTAGTCTTGGATCTCTGAGCCAGAAGCAGTTTCATGATATCACAAAACCCATTTGCAACAGCGTAAAATAGTGCTGTTCGCCCCGATGGTGAAACGGTAGTACGGTCTGCACCATATTGAAGCAGGACGCGGACCACGTTGAGATGCCCTCCTTTGGCGGCGAGATGGAGAGGATGAAGTTTAGGCCATGTGTTCGAGCTACAAGAAAGATGAGCGTTTCCGCCCATTTGGAGTTCTAGTCTGGCGAGCTTCTCAAGCCCTAACTCAGCGGCTGTACCCAAGATCAATCTGGATCTCAAGCAGCGAGAATGTGTAGAGCCACAACTGCGGATAGTACCGACAACCATATCCTGTAACCACGTCGTGGACATGGCATAGTGTGTGAAATCTTCACTTTGTAAGCTCTTTTCCAAAAAGTGGCGGAGATATCCTGGAAGAAATTGGCTGCTAGGCTCCCCATGTCTATAGTGAAAGAGCAGATAGTGTCGTGCGTAAGGGAATTGGGTCCGACAAGGCGAGTTCCCGGAATAAGCGTCCCTCGCAGTCAGTATACCAAGGGATTGTAACAATTCTATCGGAGACAAGACTTTCAGACATGTTTGAAAAATCGTTTCGTGAACTGTAGAGGGTTTTCCCAGCCAGTACAAATTTCCTTCGGATAAGGAGAGAAAATGGTCTCTCGCGGTAAGGTGGATAAAGTTGATCGTTTGGCCTCTCCCAATGGCAAGGAGGCCGCCAGAAATTTCCCAAACATTGTGGTTTGATGTGTTTGGTCTCGACTGAAGCAGATATTCAACTTCTTGTAGGGAGAGTGGCCTGCTAGAATATGTTGCCCAAGTGAAGAGTTCTTTGGCCAAGTCTTTGTCGAGGATGGCATCAAGCATGGTCTCGAACAGTTGCGAGAGCCCCATCAGAGGAGATATACTCGGCACACCTGCTGACCAAGTGATCGGAGAGTAAATGCTTGAGAAGTTGCGCAACATGAGGCCAGCGGTCAAGAATGTTGCTTTTTGGTCGGAGCTTAGTAAGTTCGCCAACGTATTGATATTATTGGAGCGATCCAAAAGTTGAAGCTTTAATGCTCGAATACGAACATAAGTATGGAAGTCTAGTCGAGCCATCGGTTCCAGATCAATGTCAATCTGAAGTACACCCGCTAAGTTCAAACAAGGAGCAAAGTTTGGCCGGCTGGAGATGAACACCTTGACTCGGTGGCTCATGCTGGCTGAGTTGAAAGCATCAAGAAAAATATTCAGGAGATCATTCCTATCCTGGTCGACGGAGTTACCGTAATCGTCCAATCCATCTAGGACCAGAAAAAGGGTCTCATGTGGTTTGAGACTGTGTTGTATCACGGCCAAGGAATACTTGAGCTCTGGAACAGAGATATCACCCTGAACAATGGCTAAATCCATGGCAAGGGTCGTTAGACGATCTCGTGATCGTCGATCAACGTTCCGAGAAAGTAACTTCCTCACTAGATTCAACAAGACCGCTTGTATCCACCGGCACACCTGAAAGCGGCCATCACAGAACCAAAAGAAAACAATATCATTGGAACAATCACTGGCGTCGAGTCTTTCAAGAACTGCAGAGCTCAACATGGATTTTCCCATTCCCGGGGTACCAATGAGCCACAGAATACAACTCTTATCCAGTGCAAGCCATTTTTTGAACGTATCGAGTCCAAATAACCACTCTCCAGTCCGTTCTATGCAATGCATATGTCTGTGATGACGAAGTACTTCCGAAGGGGCTTGGATCTGGTCTGGATCACTAGGAGTGATAGTAAGAGACTTGGGCTCGCAAGAACACATCGTATATGCTGTACAAGGATGTTTCGTCAAGATTAGATAATGAGCGAGGTTTAGAGTGCTCGTGAAATCCACGGTACAGTCGATCTGTATTTCATCTGACCAGACCCCCGGAACGATGTCGGAGTTCTGTGGTATATTCTCTGGAAAGCCCATTTTGGCTAAAATACCAGAGTAGTCATCGTCTAGGTGCCGCTGGGGTTGGCCATTCAGAATAGAAACTCTGAAACCTCCGGAAGGCGATGTTGAATCATACTGTGGCCATGTCTCGGCCTCTGTCGACGGCTGACAATTGATATGTAGGTCAAATGTGCTTTTAGGGCGACTGTATCGATAGGGAGTTTTTGAGGCTGTCATGATTTATAACAGGCCATATGAGGGGTCAAGGCACTCGAGAGCGTGCAGCATATGGTTGATCTATGCCGAATGACTGGTGAAAGAGGGATACAAGGCTTATTGCTGTGGCCGACGCATCTAGAAGACAGTTGACTAATATTCCGGTCCAAAGCTCGGAGAGAAAGCATGAAGGGAACTTGACATTGTAACAGCTCCCCCGATAGAACTTTATATACTAAAACAAGGCTAAAAGAATCTGAAGCAGCCGACAGCCTTGTTGCAGCCTTATTGGCGACGGGTTATAGTGGTCCCCTTTTAGACACCGAAGCCTCGTTTGCAAGGGCTGGCAGTTTTACGAGGCTACCAAATCTCTATGCTCTCTCTTCATTTTTATACGCACACACAAGTTCAACGGAAGAAGCGTCCTCTCCGAGCCAAAAGGTCATCCTAAGTGCGTTTCCCACAGATTATATAGCTAACTTCAGCTTTTTCCAGCACAAAAATAGAAGAAAAAGACAAATAGCCACGACACATTATTATTGGACCATCCCGAGGAGATTGCGAAACACATATAAGGATGGTCGTTACAATTCGGGCAACAACGAGGAACTATGCCGTTGAACTTAGCGACGCCCAAGGGTAAATCTATCAGGAGCATCTAGGAGGCTTGAACCGCAGTACTTAAGCGATTTGCGGTCAAATGCGATCTGATGCGATCTTTGCTGCGACGCACATATCGCTGGTTTGCCATAAAAAAAGCCCAGAATGGAAGACAACACCATAGGTTGCCGCACCGCAGCATCGGTCTCGCACTTCACAATGGTCCCCTTCTGCTGTGCGACTGACTCCCGATCGACAGCATCTTTGGAGAATCTTCCTGGGCCTCATCATGAATTCTTGTTTTCTTGCCTTATAGTCGGCAACGTCCTATGCATCAGTGAATATATTCCACCTATGCTGCTGCCATGGTTCGAGGTGTTGCTAAGTGCAGCGAGTGTCGGCGACTGCACCAGAAGGTTCGTTCTCGGGCATTTACTATCCTCTATTCTCAAGGTTGACTGGAGATAGTGTATTCGAGAACGTGGGACACAGGAACCATGCTTGCGTTGCTTGAAAGGAGGCCGTGAATGTAGTGCGCCCATACGAGTGGAACCGAAGCAGAAACTTCCGGGCATCGTTCAACAAGTTCAAGGCACCAGCATCATGGCTTCTGCAGCAGAGAATCCCGCCGGGTTGAATGAGAGAGAGGAAAACTGGATGAACTCGCGGAACAATAATGAGATTCGTCTGCCGTAACATTCCTATCTTCCTCTTGATCATCATGAATGTGGCTAACACTAACCCAGGTCAGCACAGGATCTGAAGGATTTTCTGATAGGGTTCGATCAAGAAAGAAAATTCCTCGACGAAGCACACGCTGCGCTTGAACACCTCAATTCCCAAGTCGCCCAGTTCAATCCATACGATCCCTACGAGGCTGGGGCCAGACACAACTTGCTACGAAACCTTGTGGCAGGTGCAAATGCCAAAATACATCGCAAGCTTGAACAACTACAAGCATTTGCTGTCCAACTCGCCCAAAATGGTGAGACAAATGCAGCCGAGAAAGTTTTTTCCCGAGCGCTGCAGGCGTATCAATCACCAGCATTTAAATCACCTATGACACAATGGGAGTTGCTGTCAAAACTCGCCGACTTTTACTTCGAGAATGGCGAGGGCATTCAGGGAGAGCATTGCTTGGAGAAAATGCTGGAGCTACCAGATATTCACAGTACCATAAAGGATCCCATTCGGAGAAAACTAGGCGACGCAATGAAAACGTCTTCTGCTAAAATGGACAAGGTATTCTTCTCAAGAGCAACTGGCTACCAGCTTATTAACATCGCTATTCGAGACGTCTTTCCGCCCCAATATCGAATGAGGAGACTTGGCTACCTACCCACAGCCATAGAAGATCGAGATAATTTGGGAAACGTTGGTGGCAACGATATCACGGGCCTCCCACCACTTCATAGCGCCATATCAGCCGGACTGCCAGTTGCCATTGATATGATTCATCAATGTACAGACTTCGAACTCGAGACGAGAGATGCATGTGGCAGAACGCCGTTATTCTTAGCCTTCTCATTCAACCATGATGTTATTGGAAAAGTGTTGCTTGCACGCTTTGCCCTCGAACCCGAGATTCTAAAGCTGCGTGTGGATGAAATGGATTATTGCGGCTGGACGATCCTTGCCAGAGGGATCTGGTCAGGCTGTCCTCTTCCGTTCATCAAGCTGTTGGTCGATAGTGGGGCCAACGTGAACCCCATCTCGACTCCATTGGCGAGCACGCCTCTCCAGGCCGCTGTAATCCGACAAAGGCAGGAGGTCGTACAGTACCTTCTGGACCATGGAGCCAATCCAGACGTTTAAATTTCCTTATAATGGCCTGTCCGTACGGGAATTCGGTTTTTGGCAACGACTCGGTGATATCTTCGGCATCATCGAGACATTCGATATCATAGAAATTCAATCTCCTTCACTCATACAAAATGGGGTATGGCGGCTGTTTCGACACATGGAGTAGGGATGTTTGAGCTTGTTTGTATGAGCCCCCAAAAATCAAGGATACGGACGATAGACGCGGCCACGGGGACGAAGAAATCTGGGGTCTCTCTTCCGCACAAGCTGTCGTCCTTTCGGCAGGCACGATGTCTCGGATTGAAGCTTCTGTCTGGATTCCCGACGTTATATACAAGGATCAATTTCTTTTAATGTGTTAGAACGATTTCTCACGACGAGATGACTGCTTATATTCCATCACGAAGATACAGATCATGAAAAAAATGGTAAAATAGAGACGCTTGCATTGGAACATATCGTAGGAAAGGGAGCTCACATTTGGGGTGGACTGCGTGAGGGATTGACTTTTCTTGGGAAGTAGTTCGGGAATGCTGGGTCCTTGACTTGTAAATATTGATCGACGATGACTTAAACATCATTTTAAGCTCGCTGTCGGTACCCGATATGACGTGTCAGGAACTCCGTGTCAGGTTATTAGCGTCTGTCCGACATCCGTAGCCATTCAGGCGAGATTCGAGCATGCAGATGCTTTCCAGGTATTCAGTAGGTGCAGGTTTTGCGAGAATCGCAATGGCAGCGGCCACTCATTTTCCCTCTCCGTCATGTTGTAGTATTGTACGTAAAACTAATATCGCTGCGACAAAGATCTTCGCTTCCTCTCTTTTCCCACACGTGGGCTTCAGGAGTACCTTGTACTGATCTCCACTTAGCGCTTCGACATGGATAAGCACGTACGAAGGTAGAATCCATTCTGGTTCCGAGAAATGCCGGAAGACGAGGAGACACTTACTCCGTACTTAGAGAGTTCTCTCGACCGGTCTCAGCATGCGCACCGTGCTGTTGAGTTGGAACTGATCTCGGATTCGTCTCGCTTAACTGAAAGAGGGGCAGCCGAAAGAGGAACAGTTGACTCTGGTAAAGAGTTGTAAAAGGGTAGCGAGAAGAATATTGTCATTAGGTATACGACAAAAATGGTGAGTGAGGCACAGAATATATGACTAAATCATCCACGACGGTCGTAGCTGTGGGGCAGTTTGAGCAAGACTTTGTCTTGCATTTTCCGGAGCATCTTGGTCAAGGCCCTCTCGTAGCATTCATATGACATGCTGTAGTCAGCACTGCCATCGGTATATGATGTCTGCACCGCTTCCACTTCTTTTCCCGGCCGCGCTATTGTGTTGTTTGTGCCGGTTGCCATGATTGTGATAGTCTAGTAGCTAAGCTTCAAAGAGAAGAGGAGACCTCAGCGTCTCAACTGCTCTCAAGGTAGAGGCACCGGATGGTACAGTGAGTAGCTTGTCAAGAAGGGACAATTTCTTCCTGAAATCTGCCCTTTTTCATAATCCCACTTTCGCCCTTCTGTCTTTAACATGAAACAGAGACGAGACCCAACATAAGGTCTAAGTCTTGCAACTATGATGAAAAGAGTCTAAACGAGGAAAATTCAGATGTGTCAAACGAATTTAGAGGGAGAAAATAGAGGTATGGAGCAAGGACAGGAGCGGAGTCGACTTTGGACTGTCGAAGGAGCAGAGTTTTTATAACTCGGTTTCCTGATCCAGTACTTCATGTATTGTCCGCAGAAAGTGCAGCACTGATGTCGTAGGACGAACTTGTGACGATTCACAGCTTTCGCCATTCACATTCATCCCTCCTGGTCCATAAGTCACCACCACCCACTTCCACCACCAAAGCCATTGTTGAGTAGGGCGGGCGTTTGTCTGGGGGATCCCCTCCGTCCAAAGGACAGGACTGTTGCGAAAAGAACCGAGATTGACTCGAGTACCAGTGGAGACGAGGATTTTAGTGCTGGGGTGTCTCGGGTTATGAGAGTAAACGAGTCACCTAATTTGACACTGCCACCGAATGGCTTATGCTTGAATCATGAATTATTTTCAATAATTACATTTTGGCCTCCCATTCGATCCAGAAAGCTCTCCTCATTGACTTTCCCACCAGCGCTAAAATCCCCGCCGTCTTTCTCGTACATCCAACCGCTAAAGCAAGAACATGCTATGCATCAATGTCAAACCAGGGAATCAGAGTCAGGCACTACGAATGACATATGGCCCGATTCCATGCAAAACAAGGACCACGGAAAAGAGCATGTGCTTTGATTATCAAAGGAGATTCGTCATCAACACAAGGCCCAAACCCATTCTGAACACACAGGGAAGCAATCCCCACGCATTCATTGCAATGAAGAACGACGCTGGTAAATATTAAGCACAATAAACAAGTGCTGAACTTTTGCATCGACACCAAGAGAATGAGGAGAGGAGTAAGAGGGGGTAAAGTACAGGTGATCTTGTGTCTCATAATAGGCTTTTGTTGTCCAGGAGCGACTAAGTATGGTACAGCGTCGAAGAGTTCGTTCAACTATGCGAGTATCGACGGTTTGCAAGGGAGTTGGGCAAATGTATCATGCGTTTGTCGGTTGGCTCGTGCCACGGCCTCGAGCAGTTGCTCCTCCCCGTCCACGGCCTGGTGCGAAGTTTCCACGCCCTCCGCCCTGGCTGCCTGGTCGACCTTGTTCGAATCCGCCGCGACCTCGTGTGTTCGTTCCCCCGCGTGCACCACCATATCCGTTTCCACCATAGGCATTGGCCTTAGGTCGGCGAGGCTCAACGTAAATTTGCTCCGCTCCAATAGAGTGGGGGTTTGCTGCTGCGGCTGCTGCATATCCTTCGGTAGTAGCATACTCAACGAAAGCGCAGTTCTAGAGCATCGTTAGTCAGAGTCGTTCAATTCAATTACGAATGTTCGGCGTAGTCTTACCTTTGATCGATTGACATCAAAATAAATCAATTGACCAAATGAGCTCAAAGCAGCGCGTAGATCCTCCGTGGCGACCTTGTCCGTGACATTCCGGACGTATCCCATAGTACCTTCCTTCTCCGGAGGACCAGAAACAGATTGAGGTCTGTTCTGTCTCTTGGCGTGGTCACTTCCAGCAGTTTGCCATCCATCAGGTTGGGTGTTTTCTTTAGATTTATCGACGGCTGAGAGAGCTTGTGCAGAAGCAGGCTTTGGAGCAGGAGTAGAGCGAGGTTGAGCAGGGGTAGTTGCGGACTTGGGAGCAGCAACAGGAACGACAGGCTTAGCCGGACCCGCAGCGGCGGCAGCACGGCTGGCCCACGACATAGGCTTTGAAGGGGCAGCTGGTTGGACGGGGGTTGCAGGTTTGACGATAGAAGGCAGGTCGGTGACAGATGGGGTTGGAGTAGGCTCATGTGGAATCTCTGCTTCTTTCGCCTCATCGTCGACAGCCTTAACGGCAGCCTCGGGGGTAGGAATCTCCTCTTCGGCCACTGAAGGATCGGCTGGCGCTTCCCCGGTCTCCACAGCATTACTTCCACCGTTGGTAGCAGCAGTCTCGGTCTCAGCTGGTGTAGACTCAATAGTCTCTTCGAGCTTCTTGTCAATAACCTCGGTATTCAAAGCACCAGCAGGCTCCTCAGTGGAAGTTTGGACCTTTGGCATCTCAACATCCTCGACCAAAGGAGCAGAATCTTCTTGTGGGGCAGCAGCATCGACAGGTTCATCCTCTCCTTCCTCATTGATATATCTGAAGATGTCGTTGAGAACAAAGTAACCGGTGGGTTGTTGGGCAAGGACAAAGGTCTGGCAGAATTTCTTGAGTTCGGCGGACTTGTTGGAGGTCTCACCAATGACTTGGATGACGATGTTGTCGAAGGAAGCTTGAGAGTCGACGTTGGAGACACGGACTTTGCAGTCTTGGAAGTCGAGTTCGCGGATGCGCTCTTGGATAGCCTGTGAAATTTAGATACGGTGGTCTGAGAATTCGGAGTTAATGACTTACGCTTCGGCCAACAGACACTGGAGCTACCTCTGCTTCAAGACCAGAAACAAATTGGGAGCGTTTGCCATAGAAAAGCTGGTTGCCATCAGTTTTTCTCCTACTATGTATGTGATCTGTAAACCTACGTGAAGCTTCTCAGGCGACTTGCTCAAGGTTGTATAGTACTGTTCGACAAAGTACCATCCAACCTCATCCTTCGAAAGGTCTCCATTGCCCGTCGCGCCTCCAGCAGACGTATCAGCAGGACCTGAGGTAGCTGGGTATTGTTCAGTTGCGCTTTTATACTGGTCCTGCTGGTTGAAACTTCCATTGGTGGCCATGGTCGAGAGGGAGAGTGAGGTGAGGAAGACTGGATGTCTGCCTCACGAATTGGAATACCGGAAGCTAGAGGGAGCTGGAGACGCGGTATGGCAGGAAAGCAGTGTCGCTGAAGATCCCGCCGGAAGCTTGGGAGGGTTCGTGAATTAGATCGTCAAGAGTCTTGAGTCCTGCCACGGATTCAAGCGCGTTCTGTGTCGAAGAAGTGAACTATTTTGTGAATGATCTAGACGGGAGATCACAAAGGTACATCCAAATGTAAATAAGATTAGAAGGAAGAAGGATTTGAAGTATCAGAACAGAAAAGAAGTTCTAGGACGAAGGACTGCCGATTGAGAAGAGTCGGCGGAGACGGATTGACTGGTGAAGATGTGTCGAATGGTGGGATTCGAAGTTGCTCGAAATTCTAAATCCAATTTGCGCTAAGGAGACTAAGAAGCGAGGAGAGTCCACTCATCCATAGCACGTGATATGAGGAGCAGCAACAGCAATGTTTATCACAAAAGGGGGTTTTGCAACAACGACAACAGACTATGGTCTTTCAGCTACTATACCCCCTACCCATCTCCGCAATCAACTGGCAAACAAGAAGCCTTTAGTTGCATGTCGCTTCGGTTTCTTTCTGCTCGGACATCAACCTCTTCCTCCCATTTAACCCCTTGTTCCGAAGACAAAGCAATGGAAATTATATCACGGCACAAGAAATTTCATTGAGGCTACCAACTTTCCTTTGTTCGTCAAAGATCAGGTTCATCTGTTCCCACAATCATATTGTAATATCTAAATTCAACTCTGAACAGCTTCAATCGTTTTCTATATGAATCCCAAAGCCACCCCAGACTCATAGTTGAGCACACGCTTTGAGACAGCAGCATAATAGAATCTCACGCTCTTGATCCCCATTAATAGCAACAGAACGGGACTCCAGGTAAGTAAAGGTCCCAGGCCAACTGATTATGGAAATTTCCAAATCCACCAAGCACCACGGAGCAGTAATATCCCTCCCTCCTCCCCAGCCCAGTCGATTCTCTCCTTCTTCGCCCAGCTCCCATCCCATGAGAATGTTGGGCCCCTTGCGGGACCCGGGTTATTTTGATGATGTGCTGAGCGGAGACATGGGGGCACTTGAGCTCCATACTTTATCTTCCCGAACCTCGAATTACCAACATACGCCAGAAATGGCAGCTCCACGGCCTGACACAGCCGTTGGTCGCCACGATCTTGAAAACCAGCTCCCTATCGATGAAACACGCCGCACTTCATTCCCTCTTCTGACTTCTTGCTGCTGCCTCTCTCTCAGAAAGAAACGGCGGGGCAAAAGGGGAATGAAGTGTGGAATGGACTTGTGTCTAGACATTTGTCAAATCACGAAGAACTCGTTCTGTACGCTTCTCGCAGCTGTAGTAAGTTGCCTTATCATCGCTCTCATACTTCTCGTCATCAGGAACCTGCCAGAGATTGACACAATCTTCAAAAAGGCTGCACAAATTGCTTCGGGCCTGGACCCCCAAGTTCCGCCCGATCGCTAGGAAATGACTTCCTGCAATATGACTTCTCGACTGATGTATATGAAGAGTGCTGTGCAAACTTTGATTGAGGAAGCTTTCCTCGCATATGTAAATCTACTTTCATTCTCTCTCTCTCTGTCTCTCTCTCTCTCTCCAAAGTTCCTTGTTCCCCAAGCCATAACGTGTTCAATCTCGCATCTTTACAAAGCCGGCATGGATGCCCTCTTTGAACTCACACTGTCCCATTATATGATATCTTTTCAGCTCTGGATATGGCCGGTGAGGTCTTGACGTGATTTCACAACTTAAGAGCCGCATCTTGCCTAAACTTGAGATTATCATATTTAGTTGTCTCCTATTTGACTTCTGTGCTCGATGTCTACCTAGACTTTTGTCGCTCGGTTTGAAAATAAAGCAAATTCAGAGCGGATTAATTTGAACAGGGATGCCTTTGAAGTCGCAATAACCGCATACCGTGATGAGTTTTGTGCTTTTGGACGTTTCCGAGACTGGTTGGTTTCAGCCCCCAAACCACTCCCTTGCGCGCAAGGAGATTCCTGAAACGGCAGAGAAGAGTAACTCAAGCGTTTAACAATCTGGACGCCAGTCTCAGTATGATATAATATCGGCTTCCTAGCAAACGAGAACAAGCAGACAATCCGGGAGATCCAATCGAGCAATGGCTATCTATAACAAGGGTGTGGAAGGATTGCTGTTGACCCACACACAGAAAGCTGGCGTCATCACTGCCGCTCGGTTTGGAACTCCTGAGCTTGCCAAATTGGAACTTGAGATGGGAGCTGATGCAAAGATCGGAAGCGGATCAGAGCTCTCACCCCATTGATATGTGCGACCATGCACGGGAGCGACAAACTCGTCAAGCTTTCAATCCAGCACAATACTGACGTGGAATTTACGACATAGTCTAGCAATACAGCGCTTATGTCTGCAATAGCTAACTGCCACTTTGGAACAGCGAAGCTTTTGCTAGAAACTCGACACAGGGCGACCGCTAAGGAATACCCGGTTGTAAAACGGTGGTTTCTTTCTCCGTGTGATATCTGCAGAAAACTAGAGATTGTATATGAAATAAGCTATGAAGGGTCTAGAAAGGAACCATGAGACCGACTCAGAGCCTTAGAGCACTCTGCACTGACTACAGATACGCATGCTCTTCTCGCATTATCTTACCACCAGTCCAGCAGAGCGCCCTATGCGCAGAAGATACCGTGCCAAAAACATCCCTCCTCCGACCAGCCAGAAACACCAATACACCCATCCATTCACACAAAAAGACGGGGTTTGGAAATCAGGTGATATCGTTCCTATTCCAGGCATATGGCCTACTCGCTACTCATGCCGAAGGGCGCAGACGCATTTCTGATATTCTCTTCATATCAAGGTAACCTAGGTTGAAAAACGCCATGAATGCGTCTGATTTTGACTTCCTTTCCAGATACTTCCGCCCACTCATATCAAGACGTATACCTATATCCCAGGCCTCAACGAAGAGTGAGTGACTCGGCCACTCGGCTTCGCAGGCTCCTGAGGCTGGCTAATTACCTCGCTCAACCAGTCTTCGCTTTCTTCTTCGGCCTTTCCTCCGCATCACTACCACCTGCGTCATCGTCGCTTCCGCTTCCACTACCACTACTCTGATGGTCAGAATCAAACTCCTCCGCAACATCACTTTCGCTGTCATCCTGGAAATCCTCATCTGCCTCCTCGGAATCCTCATCTGCACTCCCACGATCTGCTCTCGCCGCCACAACCTCCTCATCAGAAGACGCCATATCCGGATCTCTGAGCGCAGCAGCAAGAAGTGCAGAAGAATCCTCGTCCATCTCATTCTTCACGCGCATCTTCTTGATCTTGAAGAAATCCTCCAACGGCTTCTGCTCTTCACGGTTGATGTTGGAGAATTGTGACTCTGATCCGTCTTTCATGTGAATGGTAATGTCGAAAGTACGGGATGCGGAAACTGCGCCTCCCACGCGGGAGAATGTGATAGAGGTCGTCTGGTCGAAGGAGATGTAGGTTGCGGGTTTGGGGACGAACATAAAGGCTTTTTCAAGGCAGTAGAGAAATCCTTCGGAGGCTTTGATCGAGCATTTGATACCGTATTGTTGGTGGTGGCTGTTGGAGTTAGTTGTGTAATGAATATAGAAAGGGGAAAACGTACCTCAAGAAGTCCTTTGCGGGTTGATTGACCTTCTTTCCAGCTAGACCACGGAAGACTTGTGTGACGACTTGGTGTAATGGCTGCTCATAATGAGGTAGCAGCTTGTCCTTGTATTTCTCGTTCATCAATTCCTCCGTCATGTTGAGATCGATTGTGACTTCCTCATCCTTTTTGAATTGCATGACCAAAAATGGATATCTTGTTTGACCTTGTCGAAGAGGAGGGTCGAGACCAATACAGATCATGAAGTGTAGTTCGTCTGGCTTTGGCAAGATCATGAACTTCTTGATCGCCTCGTATTGTATCTTGTAATCGTATGTCTTGCCTCTCAGTCGGAAAGAGTTCTCGTACATATCGATATCGAAACGGCCTCTGCACATCATTAGCACTCCTCATCGAGCACAACCCATAATAAACATACCTTGGAGTAAGATGTAGAACATCCAAGAAAGTAGCAAAAGTATCGCCAGCCACCTCACCAATCTCCGCCTTCTCCATCAGCGTGTCGTAAAAGAGATTCGCCGCGTTCTGCTCTTCTTCATCCGCATCACTCCGCGCGTCCTCTCCCTCCATCGCTTCCTTCTTGGTCGTCACACCTGGAATATAAAATCGCATCTCAACAAGCTGATCCTTCCCCGCACCGGCTTTCTTCCCCTTCCCTCTCGCACCACCCAACGCTCCATTGGTACCAGTATCATCCCCATTAGGCGGCAACGAGAACTCAACCGCGACTTCATTCTTACCCGCCAAATTCGTGTTCGAGATCTCGCTGTAGGGAATCTCAAACGCCGGTCGATTCTGCACATTGAATGCCAATTCCGACTTTCCAAATTCGCCCTTTCCCCAGTTCCAGCCGCGCAATGCATGTTCTTTGTGCTCGAGATTCGTGCTGTACCAGTTCTTGAAGACTTTGCTGAGACGCTCGAAATCTTCGAGCACGAACCCGTCGAGCATCACTATGCCGCCTAGGCTTGCGACTTGGCCTCTGAGGATGACTTTCACTTCGTAGCCTTTCGCTGCACGACTCCATTGTGCGCCGCCAATGTTACTGGCATCTAGGGTGAAGGTGTCGCCGCCGCCTGAGGGCTTCCAGCCGAATCCATTTTCTGCGAATCGACAGCGGCCAGAGGAGGATGAGAGGTCGAGGAAGATGTTATCGAACGATTCCCTAGACTGAGCATTAGATATCGCCATGTCTGATTTTGTGTCGCTTTAAAATGGGGAAGATGAGGTTGTTGAGTATGGAAGAAAACGAGGGATATCAAGGACGGAAGGGTGTGTAGAGAGACGACATTGAGAGGTGAGTGAATTTCAAAAGGTGAATGTGAAGCAAACAGAGCTGGCGTACTTACATTGCCATATTTGCCAAAGTGTATGATGGTACTGTAGAATCCAATTCACAGGAAGTGGTGCTGAAGATGTCGCGTAAAGTGAACGCGATTTAAGGTCGTCGCGATATCGTCACGTGAAAGGTGCCTTTTGTAGGGTTCAGAGGAGGCTGAAAAACACTATTCTTGGCTTGAAGAGTGATTGGATGTCCAGTACAGTTATTGTCTGTATATCGGGATTACAAGGACGTCAAGTCTTCCATTTGCATGTTGATCAAGTCTTGTTTGTTCGGTGCTGGAGGCCAATTGAACCAAAAGTGCATGAGGTTTACTGAAGGTATTTGATTCTGATATTCTAGAATGCATCTCATCTTCTCCAAACGAATAGCGAAAACGATCCTATGCAAGCTCTCATATGATACGATGAGAATAAACAAACAGGCCAAACAAACAAACAAACAACAAAGAGAAGCATTCGCCTGCTGTATGGGGTTTCGTCCAAGGAAATGATATAGCGCAAGTGTGATTAAAGCGCAAAAGCCGATCAAAATCAAACGCCTGCTGCATGCCCAAGGTCTCATCTCATTGGTCTCCCCTCATGATATAATGCTGCCGTCTCATCAAGTATCTCATCCAGCGGCCCATATGTATGATCTGTACGTCCACACCCTCCATCTAAGCAAGAAACGCCTTCTCTGGCTCTCTTAACCCTTTACTCTTCTCGTTCTCCTGTCCTCGCGGAACGGTCTTCTTGACCCTCATAACGGCATCCTGACCTCCCATTCTCCTTCCCAGCGCTCTCTCCAGCTTCGCGCCCAGAGCCAACGTGCTCAGATTCTCAGTCTTCTCCACGCTGGGCACGAATCGTTGAGATTGGAGCTTCTTGTTCGCCAACTTTTCGAGGCCATCTTCGATATCTTTGATTTCTTGCTGTGCGCTGTCGGAGGTGTAGGAGGTTTTAACGGTGTTGGCCACGGAAGGGGCGGTGCTGTAGGTGCTGAAGCGGGTTGATGCACGCTTGGAGGCCAACTGCGAGGACATTATTAGCTGCTGCATGACGGTTTGCGCAAGATCGGATCGCTCGAACGAATGGTAGGAGGCGTGAGATGGGAGTTGTATTTGGGGGCAACTCACCGAAGGAGCCATGATAGGCCGCGAAGATTCCAAAGAAGGACCCATTATGTTTCAAGATCTCCCTGTTTGTCGCGAAGGTGAATGTCTCTAATTGTTCCCAAAGGCTGTGTTGTTGTAGATATGGACAATATGTTTTTCGTCGCACTTGTAGGTTGGATCGAGGAAGATAGCTATGAGGTATAGGAGGATGTTCTAGCGCCGAACAGCTGCGGGCGCTGGGGGGTTGCCACGAGGTCGTCTTGGTCTCAATCTCAATCTCAATCTCAAACACGAGGCCTTGTCGGAGGGCCGATGGATCAGGAATAGCTTGTGCACGGATGGCACGTCCAATGGTTGACAATGGGATGGGATCTTCCTCTCTGACTCTTGTTTCTAGGTTAGATCGACTGGTTTGTGCAATCGGTGTGGAATGACGGATGTGGTGAAAGAGGTTGGCAGGAGATTGTAGATGAGCGGGGTTACATTGACGTTTGTTTCAACTAGTCCGCTGGCTCCTTTTGCCTCCGTAAGAATGATAGCAGGCGCAACCCGGTAAAGACAGGAGCAATGCCTCAGCCCCAAAGAAGAAAAAAAATTAATAAAATAAATAATGAGGTTGTCGATAATCGATACAGCAGTGCAGTGCAATGCACTGTGATGTCCATCAGGGGCGACGATCATCTGCAGCAGAACAGAAAGCTGACAATTTGTGCGTAGGATTTGAGTGTTGGCCGTTGGTGGAGATGCGGAATGTTTGGCTGCAGCGATGGCTGAGTCGGCCCCTTGTCTCGGGATCCCTGTGGTCTCACTCTTCACACGTGGCAGAGAGCCTGAATGGAAGGTTGACAGCGCCTTCTAGACCGAAGTGAAACGTGGAATCTCAGGGGGGGGACAGGGCAGAAGGAGGAGGGAAGATGGAAGAGCAGAGGAAGAGGGGAGGGGAGGACGGATGTTCGGCTCTATCAGAACAACATTGCCAATACAATACGCAGCTATACTACTATTCGGCATTATTATCACTACAGTCATCTCTAGATAACGAACTCCGTTCAAGGACTGACAGGGCACTAAACACACCCAAAACCCCTCTCATCACATCTCTGGGAATAACGAACGGTTCTTGCGGCTTTTTGGTATTTGCTATAAGCAGAGATTACTGTAGCGAATTTATTTCCCCCGTATATCAAGCATTACCTTGCAACAGCGGCTTTTAATAATTACACTGTTGATTTAAATTATGCATTAAATGATATGTGCTCGAGTAATCATAAAGCACTCTGGTCTTTGGATTATTCCAACACGTTGGCCAACAGCGATAGAACTATCTGCTACCACAGCATGCAGTACATAATTAATTATATTGCGCTTGAAAGTGTGTTGTACTCCCACTGTAACATCAGTATCTGCTGGTATTCTGTGAGGTGATTGATTATCAAACTGATCTTCGGTTCGCCAGACCGGGTTCTTCCCTCTGCCCGCACAATCCAATCCTATTCTCCATCCCGCAGTAGGGATCATATATGACGCATTGTCTCACCTTGTCATATCAGACCTGCTAGAGACCATCTGCTGCGATACATCATTCAAGATGCCTAAGAAGCAGTTTCTCAAAGGATCCAACAAGAAGAAGTCAAAGCACACGCCACAGGTAGCGTCGCCTCCCTTCCCTTTCACATCCGATACTAAGGCTGCAGGCCCCTTCAACTGCAGATGAGTATTTAGCGGGTAAGTTCTCCCTTTAGAAGCTGTGGTCTCAAGAATATCTTCCTGACATCTATTACAGCTGGCGTAGATTTCGAGGAGGCTGGGGAGAAATGGAGAGGCGGCGATGCGGTCAAAGTTTGTCTTCCTCCTGGATCACGTGAATCCTCCTAACTCCTCGTATTTAGTCCACAAGATTCTTCGTTAGAGCGATGGATTGTTATGATGAGGCTCTAAAGAAGTTTCCTACCTCTTTCGATCTTGCATACAACAAGTGAGATTCATAATCCTCCGTCCAGAAGGGTTCATGTACTAAGAATTGTTCAATGATTAGGGCCCGACTTCAATATGAAATCACACAGCATCCAAAACTCCTGGCACAGCTGCCCGGCTCACTATTGGATCTTTTGCAGACGGCTCTGGAGTCAAGTCGTAATGCCTTGAGACTAAAGCAAGATAATCCGGATGTTCTTTTGTATGTTCCACTTTCTTGTATTCGTCAATTACCGTCAGCCTCCCATGGGTATACCCACTCTTCGACGGCTTTTTGCAACCCATTGAGTGGTTGAAAGTGAGGGTATTCAATGACAACCAGAATCTCTATCGTTCAGAAGTCTCGAGTGATTTGAACTCAAACCACTCATTTCGTGTGAGAGATTGAGTGCTATCGTGTCATTCATTTTTACACCGAGATTTCCACTGACATCCCATACAGCAACACTGCACAAGTTCTCACAAGCATCGTTGAGGCCATTTCAGAATCTCATGCAGTACCAGTCGATCCAATTCCCCTCCTAGAAGAGAGCCTCGAGCTTTTCCAGCGCTGCCTTACCATTCAAGAATTCCAGCATACCGAATCAATCACGCAAGAAGAATCATTGTCTCAAGAGCCACCTGAATCCGACAATGAGGACGGCGGTGTTTCTATTGAAGATGCGAGCTCCCTTTCTTCCGAGCCGCCACAGGACGATCGCTGGGCCACGATTCTGGAACCTGTTACAAATGATACCTTGCTTGACACTCTGTTGGCGCAGCTGGAGACCCTGGTGACGGTACGTCCACATCTCTTAGTCATATACATCCTGCAAATTGTTTTATGCTATTCCTCTTCCAATTCTGTTTTCCTTTCTATCAAAATCGCTCTGAGGGTTCGATGTCTAAGAGCCTTCATCTACGATTTCCTCCACCAAAGCACTTGGATCTTTTGAGCGATTCGGGCACTCACTTCCTACAAATTCACATCACTGATACGCTCCAATACTTACTCGGTGACCTGTAGTTATGTGGCCTGATCAGTGCCGACTCAGGACGAGGTTTAGCATGGATCGAAGAGTACGCCTCGTCTCTCCTCTCCACAAAGCTCCCCGCCTATCTATCTGGCACCAACCGCGCGCCCGAAGCAGGCCTTACTCGAGCAAACTTCATGGCAGCTGCAGCAGATGCCAACTTCCGCTTCCAAAGGATCGATGTTAGCACCTACTCCCGAGCCATCGATGAAGCCTACTCTTCTCTAGATCTAAAAGACAACCCAGAAGGACTAGTCAATAAGGCCGAAGCCTTCATCTCATACAACTCATCCCTCCGTCTTTACCACTATCCCGAAGAAGCGGGCATGAAAGAGCTGCTTCTGTCACGCTGGCAAGCCCTTACCACAGCCCTCAACGCCTTAACAGCAGCATCCAAGCTCCCTTCCGCCGACAACCTCCCCAAAATCCACCTTGCTCGAGGCGATACGGAGCTCCAGCGTTTCCAGCTTGGCCAGCCACCTAATAATCTTGATAGCGCAGCAAAGAATGGAAGTGTGTTAGTGAAAAATGCCGAAAAATTCTATCGTGGCGCGAAATATCTAGCTGCAAGTTCGGGGGCGGCGAAGGAAGGAGAGGAGGCTGAGGTCAAGGAATCTCTCGCTGTTGCTCTGGGAGGGGATGCACAGAGACTTAAGGAAGCTATCAAGCTGTTACAGAGTACGAAAACTGTGTTGGAGGATGCGATAGATGAGGGTTTAGTTTCCGTAGAACAGTTAGTAGCGCTGGGTATTGCGTGAGGAGCGAAGAAGCATATCAAGTCGGAGCAAAAGACAAGCATTGCAAATTACTCGATCCCATTTTAAACCTTTCTAAAAACCCCTTAGCCTAGGTGATTGGAGTTCATACTGCAACTAAGTCTCGAAGGCTTTCCTCGTGAGTCACGCCGCCAGGTCATGGAGATAATTCTTCATGTTTTCTATAAGTACCTATAGCTCGCTCTCGCTGTGAGAGCTTTATCTCTCAGCCAAGATATGAAACCAGCTGCGGACTGAATAAAATGCATTCTTACTCTCCTGGAGCAAGAATTATCCCTTCCATAGAAATTAGGATCTGTCCCTTCCCAATTCCTACATCAGTTACTGATAAATGACAATTCTTTTCAACACAGTCCACTTTACTCGCATAGTATTTCTATCTTGGATAATACACCAGCACCCCCGTCTCGTACAATTCGAAGAGAATTCCCCAATCGATACGGCCACTCCTTCGGCTTGTGTCTTAGGTCTTGGATATCAAGAATCTGTCACCGAAAATGGTCGCATCTATATCAGAAAAGAACGATCAGATTTAAATGCTGGATAGAAAGATTGTTCAGATACTTGACATTGTAATCGCTTCCCTCTTTTGGTTGATATGAACTGTGGCGAAATCAAGGCCCAGATTTTCAAGATCATATTTGGAATTCTTGATGTCTGAATCGTTGACTCTTTGAGCAGTGGGGATCATCGCCAAATGGAGAATTCATTTCAATCAACCCCGTAGCTAGAAACACCTGAGAAAAACTTAACTGTTCCTTTGAATACTAGATGCCCAGCGGTCCTGCTCTGAGTATGTCGTAGAGTGCTACAAGCCCCAACAAACGCAAGTGAATAAATCGTTCAGGTGGTCAAGAGACTGTCGTAAAGGTAACCATTTGCTCACGTACCTTGGGTCGAGCTACAAACTGCCGCTCGGAGCCTAAGAGTTTGATTGGTATATGCATTATTTCCGGGCTATTCAGATAGCGAAAAGCGTCAATTGAAACACGAAATAAACAGTCCAAAGCAAGAGAAGCTTTTTTTTTTGCATTTATCATCCTTGCTGCTATTAATGTTTTTTTACTTTTTGAATCGTCTGTGAGAATTTTGGGGACGAGGCACATCTCCTTCTCTTTTAGCTTTGGATAACTTAAGATCACTGATCTCGTAAACTACCGCGGAAAACCTAAGGAGAATAACTTTTTGTACTATTGATCCTCAAATTGGGCCTCAAAAAGCCTTGGTTTTTGCCTATTTTCCAATTCTGCTTCTTGTGTATGATCTTGAGAAGTCATTCGGGCTCATCGACTGCGAAGTCAACTGACTACTTTCTTGCTTAAACTCTTAAACTACTTGCCGTGGTTGCAAGACCACAATGGAGCTTCTTTGCGCAACCCATACATTCGCGAAGTTTCTCTTCTACTTTGACGGTATACTTTGGAAGGATGATACTTACACTGGAGCCTTGTCCAAAGTTCACCAGCTTGATATAGAATGATATGAAAAATCTTCGAGTGTGATTTCTTTCCAATGGCTGGTTTACTTGAGACCTCAAAGCCATATCGACTTCCCGCCTATAACTATATCTGAGATTATTTTCCAGGCTCATGAGTTTGCAACGCATTGGGAAAGGCAGCTGCTTGGGCTGATATGTTGTATATGAAGATCAAGAAATGTTCGAGTTTCCAACAGTGATGCACATGGAAAGATTCCAAACAAATCGCCGAGTTGGACTTGACCGGCGATACTTGAGCCAAAAGTCTGCCTAGTCGATCCGCATTTCGCTGTCGATATGATTGTCTTTAGTGGAAGGAATTTAATGAGTCCTACACCTGCGAAGGACTCTCGTTCCCTTTCAAAGGATCAATGCGACTTCTACAAGTGAGTGGATATCGTAACTCACTAGCTTGGCAGCAACATTTTCTCGATTCGAGACGAAACTCAAAGTATCGACCTAGCATGTCAAAAACGGATCCGACAGCTTCTCCTTCCACTCACTGGCGTCGATATATTGCAGTTCTAACAACGAAAAGACACCAAATTTTGTATTTGCTGTGCTCAGTGCTACTTTAAATTATTAGAATGAACACAATTTAATAATTTAAACGGAAGAATCGTAAAGTAAGGACCAAACGTACCATAAAAAGAGTAAGTGAGGCAGTAAAACTTGAGCAGCAAAATATTTGAGTGGAAAGGCGGTGGCATACCGATTACCGACAGCAAGACTACTTTCTGATTCAGGAGTAAGAAGCTTGACTGGATTTGAGATTGAATCTGACGTGAGCCGCATATGCAGTTCAGAGACGAAGGTCACGGAAGTGGCTATCCTTCCTCGAGCCCCTGATCAAATTTGGAATTTGATCAACATGATCTTCCTAAAATCTTGGAAAGAAAACAATGAGTATCACAACCTAGCATGTCTTGGGACAGTTAAAAACATGGCGTGAAACGAAACAGTTGTAAGATACTTGTACAAAACTGTAGGAGATCTTCAGATATTAGATCGTTACGAGATCTAGACTCTATAATCCAGAGGTCGCTTTTCGCGAACCTCACATCTTCGGAATAGACTATTCTCCAATGGCAGTACATATTTTTTAGTGACAGGAAATACTAGTCTACAGTCATAATGTCTCCTAAATTACAGATCGTGCCTCTTTTAGAAACGAGTTCATATCAAAAATTCTAAGTTTCTTGAGGAAGTTATCCTTTGCCTGCCACAGTAGCTGTCTCCCTTTCCTACCGCCATCAAGAGCCATGACTCAAGGCCCTGGTACCGAGGGGAAGCAAACACAAATGTTTTGTATCAAATCACTCCAGATGCTAGTACTATTCCTATCCCGCATACCATAGCCACGAGCCTCTGATACCTACTGTGAAGCAGCAAGTCCAACTTAAGGTCCCCTTCATGAGGAAGGTCTATCACACCTAGGAAGGAAAACCTTGCATGCACTTGGGCTCTAAGTAAGAACGCTGACAGCGGAGCATTGCCTACCCATGGCCCGTCCATGCTCTTTCAAGTTTCAACACCCAAAAAGGGTCAGCGATCAGCGCTACCGTTGAATAGAGCTTTCCATCTCCAGGTGCGTAAGGGAATTGGGGAAGGGGGGAGGAGGTATTGACCGAACGACTATCTACTCTAGTGTCTACTCGTGCGGAGAACACTTGCTAGATCGTGAACTCAACGAAATGCAGTCAACAAACGCGCCTGCGAGTTGGTGTACTTCATAGTACAAGGCGAATTCATGGGCCGTCGAAAAGTGTACGACTTGAAACGGAGATTTGTGAGAAAGAGCAAGAGAACCTTGATGACAATTCGGATGTCTACCTCCGTACAAGGTCCCCTGAACTTACCGTAGCTGACCACTTTACATGGGTTGATGCCGCTCGATGAGGAGTACGATCTAAAGTTTGACTGTCGACAATGATGCAATAAACACACCGAAACTCCGGAATATTCTCGTACTTGCATTGTGATAATGTTGTAGGTACGTGGAATACTTGTCTGTTAGTTGTTCGACCCTTGGTTGACAAAGCTAAGATTAGTGAATGATGCAAAAGAATGCCTCTAGTTCTCTCTGCTCCATAGAGACAGAGAGATATGTATCCGTGCTGAATAGCGCTGCCGAAGTTATACCCTTTCCAGGAACCCGGGCACAAATTGATCTAGGAACTCATGAGATCGATGCTGCTCCTTCCCCAGTATGGACCAAAGATGTTGCTGTCAGCCCCAACTTTCAGAATCTCGTACCTATCAGCTTATAACTGATTGGTCTCAGCATCGGGGCACACGAGGTCGTTGGTGCAGAACATGGGTACTTCTTTGGTAAGCGCCGCAGTCAGTGGTAACAGGTGGCTGGCTACTGTCTGTGCAACGCGAAGGATCATTACGCTCATCTCTGCCCAAGACTCCTATGCTGGGAGCCCTATTAGGTCCCGATCAGGGCAGACTGCCGAATTCTATTCCGTGTCGTAATCGATGATGTCTTTCATCGGTTACAGGGCCGAGATGAGATGCCGAAGTCTCTACAGTAACATATGAACTCTCGCCCGCTGCTTGTGCCAAACTGATATGTATCTCTTGCCTCCCTCCGTAGACGGAAACAATCAAGAAAAAGCGGAGGAAAACATTTTCCTTCCTCTGGCAGCTCTGTTGTCAACTGATCGTAGAGGGTGAATGCCCTATACCTTAGTATATATATTTTTCTTTTCTATACTCCATAGCAGCCATTTTGTTCTTCGGAAGCTTCGGAAAAGGATATTTGAGCGATACATCTGTAGGGCACATTTTCCAGGGGCCTTTCCGATGTGGTGCGTCTGAGTGGTCGAGCTTCGTGATGAGCATGTTGTTGGACATCAAAGTTCTGCAGACTTCAGGGAGATCATCGTCCGTGCGAATCGTGCTTATCCATGGTTTCAGTCGGTAGGCGGCATGGAGGCTTGTGGGGCCGAGAACAAGCTCTGCGTCTAGGGCTTCTCTTCTCCAGGTCTCCAGCACAGAATAGCAACATCCTTGACTCCAACCCTCCACCATTGGATTATTCTTCCATCACAATAGGAGGTGTCCCTTGTCATCACTAAATTCCAGCCAATTGCCAATATCAAATGCAGTGCATGCTAAGCAGAGAAAGTAATAAGCACTATGCACATTGTTAGTGGCTTCCCCGGACCTCAGCGACCGACGTTACTTTACCGATGATCACGGCGCCAGGGCACTGTACGAAGCAGCAGCTTCGTATATCAATGCCCATTCTACCCTTGGCCCCCAACTGCGTATGCCCTACAGACAGACGAGCCCTATACTGTTGACACAAGATGCAATCTTTAATGTCCCGTGGTCAAAGAGCCAAATGCAGACGCAATCGAGGAAAGTTGCACCTCTTGTGCCGCCGGTGCTCGTGTCTCCCACATGCACACAAAGAGGCCTTCCCGCATGCGCCTCCAGGCATTGTTTCCGCTCTGCAGAAGATAGATTGATTGATCGGGTAAGGACGCTCGTGTGTCGAACCAACGGCTGTCAACGCCGGCGGCCAAGATGAGGACATGCAAACGTCCAACCCCGCAGTCAGTTCCTTCCCTGGTCCCATCCCCAGCATCATCAAGACCCATCCACTCAAGACGGCTCATTTGGCGGTGGAGATTTCTCGTAAGTTTGACCCTGTCCGCTGACCGTCTTGGATGAGACGCCTTGCCCATGTTTATTCCTCTCTGCGTTCGCCGACTTCGACGGGTAATCGGTCTTGTCCTGCTTGTGACGTCCGAACCAAACCCAACTCCCTTCTCTCTGAAGCTCCCTTGTTCTCTCTTCCCTGCCCACACATCAGAAAGACAAAACACCGGAGCTGCAAGCATGCAAGTATCCATGGTGTTCGCATAAGACGAACCACTTTCCCCCCGTAACGCGCATGTTCTGGATGTAATCCGGCACTGTAAGGAGACGTAGATTCAGCAAAGCACTGAATCCCAGAAGAGAAGATTTTTCGTCACTCAGACATTGAGTGCTGATCTTCACGTTTGGGGGCAGAAGTGGTTGATCGTGGGGTTGTTGAAAGTACTTGAAGCTCCATGGACCTCTTCCCAGACGTCGACTCGTCTACCGCGCTTGGAGCCTCGTCAAACCACAACTACCAATTCATATCCAACAAACTCCTAGATATCTACTAGGAGGCTTTCGCACTCCTTCCAGTTCCCAGATACGACACTACAGCATTACCCTCCCCATTGACGCCGTTACTTTGTACCATTAATGCGATCGCCCAGAGCCCAAGGTCTCGTCAACAGTGTCTTTCATCTCAAGGAGAACTCCTAAGCTACCTAGTCTTTACCATCTACCCAACATGGTTCCTCGAGCAGTACTATCCGATATGTCAGCGGATATCACTCTCCGAGCAGCTAATATCGTCGACCAGATATCAAAACTCGCATCCAGAATGACTCCGGAGCAGCTTACCAAGGCTGAGTACAACGACTTTGTGACTGTGGAAAGAGTCTGCTCTACTTTGTCACTACTGGGCTGTTTATTCATTGCAGTGACCTTCCTTGGATCGAAAGCTTTCCACAAGCCAATCAATCGTTTGGTCTTCTACGCCTCCATGGGCAATGTATTTACCAATGTTGCAACGATCATATCAAGAGCGGCAATTAGGGATACTGCGGGTGGTTTGTGCCAATTTCAAGCCTTCCTTATCCAAATGTAGGCTTTCTCACTGCTTAGTGCTACATCAGCTAATTCCAATTTGAGGTTCATGCCAGCGGATGCATATTGGACCTTGGCCATGGCAATCAACGTGTATTTGACCTTTTACTGGAAATTCGATGCCGATTCTCTTCGAAAGCTTGAGAAATATTACTTCATGGTCTGTTACGGCGCGCCATTTGTTCCTGCATTTGTGTATCTCTGGTGAGTCGTTCTTGAAGCCTGTACACGCAGCCCTAATATGACGCTTCGGCCAATACGAACTCTGAGCTGCTACAGAACAACACGATAGCTTTCTCTTTCACTATGAGCAAATGCTGACTTGGTTTATACAGGACCAGAACGTCAGACAAGGGCCGTATGTATGGCAATGCTACGCTCTGGTGTTGGGTTGCGAATAACTGGGATGTAATGAGAATCTACACTTTCTATGGTCCTGTGTGGTATGATCATGTCTTTGCAAACAGGCTCAAATATAGAAACTAATCGTCTGTAGGGTTGTAATCCTCCTCACTACAGGCATATATATCCGCGCAGGGAGAGAAATCTATACCAAGAGAAAGCAACTTCGAAATTTCAGCGTTGCTCCACCCGACCCGCTCCCAATCATGGGCGATCCCTTCCAATCTGTAAAGACTACAGAAGTATTCGTTACATCCGAAGCAATCGAACAGCCGAGCGAGTTCATCGATCTTCAAAATCTTGGCCGACCAGGCCCAGCTACTTCATATTCCCCAAGACCCCAAGCTGCCACCCACAAGGACCACTACACTGTCACAGTTTCGAGCTCTCAACCTAACTTCCAGAACCAACAACATTATACGTATGCCGAAAAGCCGCTTCCAGGACAAGGCGAGAGGAAGTATTCCGTACCAAGCATCCCGAACTCTGCCCATGCGCCGAACTCAGATCACGCCAATCTTTATCCCACCCGCCGCTATGCTGCCATGGAGGCCAACAATGCCGCATGGAGCTATACAAAGGTCGCTGTACTGTTCTTCGTGGCCATGATGGTGACTTGGATTCCTTCCTCCGCAAACCGTGTCTACTCCGTCGTTCATCCCGGTGAAATATCCCTCGGCTTGGAGTTTGCGTCAGCTTTCGTGCTCCCACTCCAAGGCTTTTGGAACGCCCTTATCTACGCCACAACCAGTTTACCTGCATGCAAACAGGTGTGGGCACAGATCCGAGACCGAAAGAGAATGTCGGGCACTGGCCTCAAGCAGATGGCAGGCGTTTTTAACAGTGATGGCGACCAGAGACAGCAAAGTCGCAAGCAATACGTGGAAACGGACAGTATGACTGAACTTGCCAGCCGGCCAGAAACGGAAGACTCATCTCGCTGATCATACCCACGACTTGTATTTTCTTTCCCTACGATACATAGTTCGCTTATTTGACTGGGGGCTGGCTGGGACGGAGGCGATGGGTATTGCTCATGGTGTTACAGGTTCCAAGTCGCTGGATCGGAGAAAATGTTCTTGTATTGGGCTGATCAAAAGGGGGTTTATATTTGCAACTTTCCGTTTTCGGACCTTTGGGCACGTTTTGCGGACTTTGTCAAATTTCCGACTGCAGCAGGTTCATTACGACACAACATTTTGCCCAGAACAAAGTCGACTTATTGCGGATAACGCCTCATGTTTTCACTCCTCATCTGTCCTCTGTCGACACTCATCTTGAGGAGATTACGTGAGCAGCTGTCACACAACGCAAGCATCAGACTTGTATTTGCAACGCTTTTTCCTTTTCTCATTTCATGATACCACATCTTCTCTAATGATGAAACTCTGTATTTTCCGAGGGCTTGTCAAACGCTGGCTTTCTTTCGCATCGCTGTGTAGTAATAGAGATGTACTAAATGTCTAAAAAGATGAAAATTGGAGCTGTGCAAAGAAACAGATAGCTGAATGAATGAAGTCTATACACTCGTTTGCATTCCGCATTTGGACATGCACTGCAAGTCTACCAGCTATGAATTATCAGATGTCGGATGGTAGTCTATCCTCCCTCATGAATAAAGACATGTTGCCCGAGAAACTGTTCAGTGATGAACGTTATATTCAAGACGTGCACTTGCAAATTTCTAACAATACACTTTGTTCGGTGAGGCTTTAGCCTCAAACCAAGATACCATTGTCTCGTGATACCTGCCTCAGATCCCAGTTATTTTATGGGCCGTTTTCCCTAGTGCAACTTTTCGATTCAACAATGCTCCCTCTCACTCGAATTGGACTGAGCTCTTGAGGACGATTATGATTTTCCGTGGCGAATCACGACAAAGCCTGTTTCGGCACTTCCAGACAGTTGCTGAAGTCGGTGAAAGTTTGACTCGCTGTACTTTTTTTCCCGTATCGAGCTTCAGCTCTGAGATAAAAAGCTGTTCAACAGTAAATTCAACCTGACTCTTGCAGTTGTGAGTTTTTGGCAATTAATTAGAGCACAATTACTAGAACGCATTAAAAACAAACAGACTAGGAGAATTTCGAACTCCTGGGGACGATCTCGAGGATTTTCAAGCTTTCTCCTTAGACTCGATTGATACCTCCTTGGGAAAGAAAGTATCGCTTGGACCTCGCTTGGACCTCGCTTCAGCGGCTAATTATCGGCTGTAGGTTTCAGGAGCTCTTGGCTGAACTCTAAATGGCATGATTTAAACATGTCAAAACACATCGCCGATGGGAGTTCCCACATCTTTCCAGTTTTGCTTCTGGGTAGCCTCAAAGTTGAAGGATGAGGATGAGGATGAGGATGATCGATCAAAGTGGATTGAGTTCGTTTTCTTCTATTTCTATTCTCTCTTCCCACTTCCCACCTATTCATTGGTCTCAAATAGAATAGCGGAATCATCCGTCCCTCTCCGATCAAAACTTCTTTCCCGACAACCCGTTTCTCGTCTCCGGGGTACAACACGGTTGGGACAAGCACACCGCCTGCCCTGGCTGGGAAGGTTGCGCCACACTGTTTCTTGCATCCTCGAGCGTCGTTCGCCTGAGCGACGTCAAAGAATATCAATTTTCTCTTCCCTTCCCAACTCATTGAGTAACGGCCGTCTCACAACATGTTAACCCAATTCTCAACCGAGACCCTCCTCGCCACCCGCTCTCCTCAAACGCTACTCGTCCAATGCATCGACATCGCCCTCCGCCTGGCGGTGCTAGGCCACATTCCCCAATCTGTAGAGATCATCGACCTCACTGCTGAGATAACCCATTTTGAGCTCCGCTTTCTCTATAACAGCGGCCTGTACTTCGCTTGGGAGGCCATCAATTCGTGGCCAGCTGTCGTGCCCGAGGAGCATAGGCAAGCGAGCTGGCTGGATGAGTTTGATAAGGGTGCGACGATGCACAAGTGGGCTCATCCGTGGTCAACACATCTCAAGAGTCCATCGGAGACGCTAGAAGTTGATGAGGCAGGGCTGGGAAAGTTACTTGATCTAGTCGACGAGGAAGATGGGGCTGGAGGGATGCTAACTTATGCTTGTAACGAGAAGGTGTACATGAAGGTCTCGCGTGAAGATGCAGTATGCATGGCGCTTGATTTTGCCTTACGGCTAGATGGGCACGATGAAGATGTCCAGAAACTGCTCTCTATCATCGCCCAGTCGGAGGATTTCGTAGGCATCGCCAAGTCCCGCAGTGCATGGCGGATCTTGGGAGATGGATACATGAGCGAGAAGTGGGACGAGGGAGAGGGCGTATTTGGACAGTTCGAGAAGCTAAGGCGTGCCTTGACCGAGCGTGCGGAAAAGGGCGTGCAGCGACCATTCAAGAACCTGCCAATGCGGGGACTCGTGTACCGATTGGATCGAAACACGATTCTGCACGATGATGACGAGGACCAAGATATCATTGAGCTGGAGCAACTAAAGCAGCACGTATTCATGGGCAATCGAAGCATCCTGCACTCACCAGCATCAGCGTCCGATATCGAAGCACTAGAACAGAAGCTCAAAGTCCGACTTCCCAAGGACTACAAAGAATTCCTCGGCATCTCCAATGGGTTGGAGGGAGTCTGGAACGGCCATTTCCGATCGCGGGATCTGGGAACCGTCGATATGGTCCAGCCCGCCGAGTTAATCTGGGGAGAAGACTCCGAGGATGCCTTGCCGCTTGAGCTGGTGGACTGGACTGAGCTTCCCCTGAAAGTCGAGTGGCCGCCCTTTGATCTGAGCAAGGTGATTGCGATCCATGACCCGGAGGATGAGGTCAATACATGGCTTGTGAAGCCAGAACTCATGCAGACAGCCGTTGCGAAATTCTTCGAGGCGTATGACAGCGAGGATGTTGATGCGGAGACGAGAAAGCAGACCGAGAAAGTGATCAGCGCGTATTTTGGCAGCTTGGAAGAATTCAGAAAGATGGAGTGGTGTGTGGTCACTTGGACACACTGGGGCGTTACGTTCGAGGTGTGGAAGACGTTTCGAGAATTTATGGAGACGTTGGTTGTTCATAGCGAGGGACCAACAGGACCTAGTGATATGTAGTCTTCCATAGCTGCGATTCTCGACGATGATATGCTCCTTTCCATTAGTGCAAAGCGTATAAATGTGTACGAACTACCTTCTCCTCAATATATGGCATTCACAAGAACAAGGCTGAAAGAATAGAACGGACGGGAACAGTGAAGGGTTATACAATGCATTAGAAACTAGCAAGGGTATCTATGTTCAATCGCTCGCTCGCAAATAAGCACAACCGCAATTAAAGTGAGCGTAAGATCATAACCTCATCCCATCATGACCGTCTCATCTCATCATCCACCGATCCCAATCCCAGATACAACCAAAACCCAGATACCAAGACCAATTAAACAGTAAAGCGCACCGATGCCACCAAAATCCCTCAGTGCCAGCCGGTGACGCGTGAGAACAGAAAATGAAGAAGATATGACAAAATATGTAGAGCTCAGGCTTGCGCCTTGATATCTTGAAGGAAGTGCTGTCTTGCCTCGCTATGCATGCAACGCTGAAATGCTTCAAAAGACCTCCAAGCTCCTAAACAACCATCCGAGCCTCTTCCGTGATGAAAATGGAAGTTGAGTTAGGAAAGATCAAACACTAGCTCCCCTTCTTCTGCCTGCAAGAGGCTTCTGCGCATACGCAACCACAAGCTTGAAGCTTGAATTCCACTTCTCGCACTCGTTTAAGAGCGGCGTGTCGTTAAATATCGACTGGCCAACGTCCCCATCAGGTAACACTCCCATCTCGTAGCAGCGCGTGTACCACCATCGTCCTACTTTTGCTACCATCTTCGTAATACCTTCGTCTCCCGCGGAGGATGAGTCTTTCATCATTTCTGCCAGTGACAATTCCTGCTTGACTTCGTTTTTCGTTTCTGCGCGAGGTTTGTCGGTGGACGGGTTGGACGGAATAGCTGACGCAACAGGAACTCCTACGTTACAACTCTTCACATCTCCGAATCCTCGTTTACCTACACATTTCAAAACCAAGTCGCTTACACTCCCCAGGTTGATTGCTGGGTCCGAAACTTGCATCCGCACCTTCAAGGCCCTTACCGCCCTTCGTAACCGATTCCCCATATTCATCATATCCAGATCTAAGATTGCGATCTCTAGATACCCACCTGGAAGCAGCACACGCTTAGCTTCCGAGATGATGTTGCGGTATGAAGCCTCTGACATCGCAGATGGGAAGCGGAAGACCACGACGTGGAAGGTGGATGATGGGAAAGGGAATTTGTGTTGTGACGAGAGATATTGAACCTGTCGGTGGTTGGGAGGCGTCAGTGGAAATGAAGCTGATGTAGAGAGTCGTTGGGATGCGGAGAGCGGGCGCGTTGGAGAGAGGTTATAGAAGGTAGACGTAGGATAGGTTTCGGCAGCATAGAAGGACCAGTCATCTGCGCTTCGTTAGTGTCATTCACGGCAGAAGATAAATGTAGGAGCATACCATTGCCAAGGCCATCAATAACGAGGATGGAATGGCGTTTTGATCCGTCGGACTGAGTAATAGCTTCTCGAGCGGGGCTGAAGAGCACATGGCCAAATGTGAGCCATTTACTCACAGTCATAGATCCGACTCGAAGGTTGACTTGTGAAATGGGAGAGTCGTGCTCCTCGGAGATTGCCCTGAGACCAGATCGTCGAGAGTGATTACTCGATGATGTCGACTTCCGGGATGAGCTTTGCGAGGAACGACGAGGCTTTTTAGTAGAGTCGCCGTAGAATGAATTGTTTCGGTCGCCATATCCAGAAAAGAAGTCGGTGAACGACATCGGGGTCGTTGGCGTCGGAATTGTTGTGAGAGCATCCTTAAGTCTGGTACTCATATCCGCACTGTAGACACTTGAAGACGTAAGAATGGATCGTCGGGGTGGACTTTGACTCTCCTCCTTCGGTCGTTGGACTCGAGGAGTCTGCTTTATCGTGGGTGATTCCTTGGACTGCATCTTACTCTTCCGTGCCCTTCTACTTTCGTAGCTCTCATATTGGAAGGGGTGTCCCTGTGACGAAGTCGCAGACGCGGGTACCTTGACAGTATCATCATTCTCCATTAGGTCATCGTATTCATCCCAGACCTCATCTTCTTCGAGAGCAGAATCTGCTGCAGGAATGACGGCCGTCGTTCCAGCGAAGCTCGTTTCGCCAGAGCTGCTTGTCGTTGCCTCGGAATTCTTACGCGGAGAGAAAGCAAGAAAATCGCGATGACTCGCCGCAGTAACATCGGATTTGGAATCCACTGAGTCTTGTCGAAGCCCGAGACCAATGGCCTGAGGTACTGAGATCGGCTCCCTAGTGAGAGGCTCTGGTGTGAATGACTTTTGAGGACTAGTTCCTAAAGCAACAGATTTCTGGTCTAGAACGATTGGGCTCTGAAGTGGTTGATGTGTACTAAGACGAGCGAAAGGTCTTGAGAATGACTTCGGCGAGGTGGCTTGGGGTCGAGCAGATATGACTTTCGGAATCCGGCCAACTTGTGGCAATCGACTTGGCCGAACAGGTGCTGTCTCTGGGGTTAGATGGAGGTCTGTCTGGGGCATCTCGGGAGTCGACGCCATGGGATCTGCAGAGGCGAAGGGAGGTGAAGCCAGATGCGCAAACTCGTCTGGTACATCAGGGCTTGTCATACGTATATCTTCGTTTCGTCGTATATTTTCTTTCGAGTCGCCGAATTGAAGCACGTCTAGCTCTTCATTCGACAAGCTGATTACATCTGCATCGCGGAGGATGTCCTCCAAATCCATTGATTCTGGATCGAGCTGCTCATCGGATGAATCAAGCATGGCATAGTGAGGCACTGGCTTGATTGGGGGTCTGCCAAGAGTGACTTGCATGGCCACCTCTGGCTGAGCTTTTGGAGCAGGTTGCGATCGATGAAAGAAGTTCCACTTTCGAGGAGATTTTGGTCGCTTCTCTAACTTCTTTGGCTTCGTCAGTTGCCCCTTTCGACCTCTTTCTAGATCCCCTTTCATCTCGATCTTCGATTGATCTGATTCATTGGACATAATGCTTGCGTCGAGACTAGTCATTGACTCCGAGACGCCCATGCCAGACAGATTGAGTGATCTCGGCATCGGTAGCGGACCCGAAGCATTGCTGGATCGCTGTACGGATCTCCGGAATGCTAATGAAGATCCTCCTCCGAAACCATCGTCACTGCTATCTGAAGGTCGACGGCCTTTGGGTACCGCAAGAATTGAAGACCTCTGGGATGCATCCTTTGGAAGCGCCGAAGGCCATAATGTGGTCCTGCTTACCTCATGGCTGAGGCTAGATTTGGCAGATGAGCCTTTGGAATCCATGCTAGGACGGTCCAACAGTAGGCTTGTGTTGCTTTCGCTTCGGCTCAGCTCTGAGCTTGCATTTCGGTTTTCGACGATGTCTCCTCCGCCTGCGATGATGACGGGACTCATACGTTCAAGGAGGAAGGGGTCATGTGTCCGAGTGCTAGCTACACTGTCTTGAGAAGAGCTTGCGACACTCATACTGCGATCGCGCCCTCTACCCACTCCAGTGGCGCTGGTACTTCTTCCTCGCAGACCCAGCCTCCCGTATCCCTCATGACCAGTGCCTGCAGTAGGACCTTTTCGAGAAGTCTTTTCTTTACTGTCGACAGTCGGAAGCTCGGGTGCTGTCTTTGTTCGCCTTCCGAAAAGACCAAAACGGGGTTTGGTATTCGTCAAACTTGGACTAGGTGTTCGAGACCCAATACTTCGAGAAGCTGCAGGCATTTGGGGTTTCAGGTCTGGGATACTCCCAAGTCCAGCTGGTGCAGGTGTTGCTTCACGTGGTGATGGTTGAACAGGAGTTGGAGAGGGGTTTCGAGACGGGAGCCGAGTCCCTTGTTGAGACCGAGGAGCAAGTTGAGGCTGAAGAGGAGAGGTGATTCGTGGTAGAGCGCTTTGTCGTCTATTTTGAGAAAGAATGATACCAGCCAAGTTGCTCTGGATGACGGCCATTGATTCACCAAGTTGAGATTGCAGATCCGGAGCGCCTTCTCGACTGGGTCTTACAGGCGGAGAGCTCTTGACGTGTGCATGCTGAGGACTATTTCGCGGTTGGAGTGGTGAATTCGAAGGAGAGGTCATAACGGGTTTTGCAGGTACCTGAGAGGCTTTGGAGGGCGACTCTTGTTCTTCCGAACGTGGCTTCTTGAACTTTTGAGACGACTTTCTTGGGGGCGGGCTCGGGGGCGATGGCGAGAGCCCTTTCTTCTTCGTCCTCTTCTCCTTTTCCTCCTTTACTTTGTGCCCTCCTTTAACTGTCGAATTGGATGACGACGATGTAAGCGACTCCAGCAACGATGGAAGACCATGAGGATCCATACCAGTACCATCCGCTTTTTCATTGGCATTGCTTCCAGCTCTTCTTCTCGTAACAGGAGGTCGAGTAGGAACAGCAGGGCTTCCTTGTCGTAATCTCGGGGTCGCTATTTTCAGTGGTGCAACGATGCCGGGTGATTGAGATGACATTGACGTAGGTGTAGTATCTCTGCTGTAAGCGCCGGGCCCGGGTGACTCAGAAAATCGGGTAGATGGGCTTGCACTGTATCCGCTCCCACTATAGCCACTATATCTATTGTGCCCACTACTCAGTCCAGAATAAACGGGTGTCCCTGACAGCAATGGAGTTGGAGGTGGAAGGTCTTGAGTCGCCAACTTATGAGGCATCTCGGTACCAAATCTGTGGCCAGGTCCAGCGTTATGCTCCAAAATGGTTCGATATCGATCCAATTCAGGAATAATTGCTGGCGACTGGTCGGGAGTAAACGCGGTTGCTCGCGGTGGTCTGGTAAATATCTCATTGTATGCTTCCACAGACTTGAGGGAAGCTTCAATGCTGGGCCTAGTTTCCGCTGGATTCTGAAACGATTTGGAGGGCGATGATGATCCTGATCTTGGGGTTGCTGATCGGAGATTCCCTTGGCCTTGTGCCACTGAAGAAGGTTTCCTCCTCAACACATTACGTGAAGATTTCGCTCTCAGCTCCGGTACTGCAGGAGGCCTTGCCGAAGCCTTCCCAAGTCCAAAACTTGAAGCGGTGTCTCCTTTCGATCTTGTCTGCGATGTTGACCTCGAGGTAGGTGAAGGATCACGCATACTCGGCCTGGGTAGCCCTCTCTGCGGTGCTCTACCCACTGCAACCTGCCTTCGTTTTGAATCTATCTGCCCTGAGAGATGGATCATATCTGCCTCCCTAAGCTCCAGCCTACTCATTCCCGGTTGCATATATGTGCCCTGCGTCCGGCTCCGCGGAGCCGAGCCTGGCCTTGTGGGTGGGTCAAACCCCGATTTATATGATGCCATCTTTTCAAACGACCTGATGCCGATGCATTATTCTTTCGGCCTGTTCTGTTGTATATCAAATGCTATAAACAAGGTTTTCGATGTATATTCGACATTCCCTGGCATATAAAGGGAGTTTGAAGGGGGTATTATGAGGAATCTGGGTATTGTCAGAAGTTGAAGGGGCGAGGATACTGGTGCGTGCTTACGTAGAGCTCTATCACAGAAACTTGGTCCGCGAGGATGTATACTCTAAAACGAAACTTCTAAGAGCTATGTAGCTTCTCGCACGTATTTCCCGGATGCGCATAGAGTAACTGGACTCGAGTGGTGGCGTGTATGGTTCGGACTCGCACGTGCGGTTGACCAGGTTGTATTGAACAAGGCGTGAATAACTTGCACCGCCAGGGTATGTCGAGACTGTACGACGATGAAGAGAAGAGTAAAAGTAGAGCAGATTAAAGATCTGGATTATGGCAAAGACAAAAACAGGAGAAAAGGAAACTCGTTCAAGGGAAAAGGATGTGAAGGGTGCAGTCAACAGAAGTGCCTTCTGGGATGGTCGAGGATTAGAGTGTGGGGACTCGCAAGCGGGTGCGTGCCGTAAAACGGAGACGAGAGTTTAGTTGGTGGTGGGCGAGCCGCCTATTTAGCAGCGCGAGCCTCTCTGTGGACAGAGTTTGCTGGAGTGGAGTGTGCTGAAGACGGGAAGTAATCGTAGTGCAAGCTGGGTGGGTTTCTCAGAACATCCAGAGGATACGGAGATAGATTGGCTAAGTACCACAATGACTCCTGTGAGGCCGGATGGAAAGCAGTCTGGCAGCCCTGGCAGTGGCGTTTTGCCTTCGTTACCAGGTAAAGGCATGCAGTTATAGTGCAGGATAACCAGTTCCGTGGTGTCAGTGTCTCTGGAGTCGCCGGTGATCGACTGTTGGGGACTGGAGTCGAAGGCCTTCTAGAAAGAGGGAATCTCGCTGCTCGCTCCTGTAGCCTGCGTGTTCTCGTTCTGTCTGCTCCAGCATGATGAGCCAGAGGACGCGCAAAAGCACTGCGCCGCTATGCAGGTCGTCAACGCTTCTGCAAGCTGGGCGAGAAATGCATGCTCCTCAAGACCTATAAGGAGCGAGCAGGACAGTCTCTTCGAAATCATTCGTTGAGCGGTGAGGATGGATGAGGCAGAATCGCTTGCGATCTCTCTTGACGTTGAGGGGCAGCAGGTAGACGCCGGACCATTATTCGTCGGCTAAGTGGGGGAGTTGCGGTCAAGGGCAAAGAGGCCTGCATCGGCTTGGTGCGCAATGGCGCTTGTCGCGAAAGAGTCTATTTTGGTGATCATCCTCCGTAGCAAATCCTGGAGTTCTGCGGCACTTGCGCTTCTGCGGGTCAGGTGTTGGTCTTGGTGGAACCTGTCAGTCTCGCTGATGCCGAGATCCACGGTCAGCTTTCAGCAAGTACCCAGGTACATTCTCCGGATAGACCTGCTGACTCCTCGTCTTGAGGCTGCGATTTGCTCTGGAGGCTCGCTCCTAAAGACGGCCTCCAACGGGTCGCATCGCACCCTTCTCCTTAGTTACTCAAGCATGCTTCCCGAGAACTTCCTGGGAAAAACTTGGAATCTTTGGTGGCGGTTGAATCGTAAGTGAACCAACAGCACCCATGGTGGTGGCAGCTCGTGAGAGCGATGTTGTGATTCGATCGCTTTGTCGCTTGCTTGTCATTTTCGAAGCATCCGTGATCAGGTCTAGAGGTCCTGGCGTACTCATTGGCTGCTGGGTAAAATTTCTCATCCAATCGATCCTCTATTTTCACCCCGGCGGTTGGCGAGATGTCAGGAGAGCCCCCCTGAAATGCCCCGAAGTCTCTGTCAAATCCTAATTCGGATCTCATGTATCTCCCTATCTCGAATGTACTCTACCTCTCGCATCCTGCCAATGAGTCCCGAGCTATCCGCTCTATCTCTCCAGAATGGACCGCGGAAATAGCCCAAACAGGAAACGCAGTTGCGGTAACTTGCGGGTGACGGACCACGGAGCACCAGCGCAGGGTTTGTGAGACCTGGCCCAGGAATGCCCGCGATGGCGAGAAGTGATTCGATGCTATCAAAACAATGAAAGGCAAAATTCCTGCCCGACGAGCCGATCCAACACCTGATTCTGCTGTGGTTGAGGTGATAGGTACGTGTTTGAGAGAGAGTATACAGCTCTCCAGCTTGCATCATTGACTCACAGTACCTGCATCATTCTGAGATCGAGTTCCCAGCGCTGCTGAGCGGCGCATTAGCGCATGGCGACAAGATGCGTTGGCAGATGTGTCTGTCCATCATCTCATCATCTCGATTGTGGCGGAGTCCGTGCAAGACTACGCCACACTTTCCCAAACCTCTTCTGTTCGTTTGCAGGTTGGAATTCATGCGATGCCTGTTGACGTCGCAGGCAGATAAGTGTTGTCTTTGATGGGTAGTTTGTGAACAACCTTTCGAAACCGTAGAAGCGAGGTGTCAGGCTTTTTCGAACCTCGCGAAAGCCCATTTTTGAGTGAGCAAGGTTGTAGAGAGGCTCATTGGATGCAGCGATTGAGAGTGGCTGCTTCGCTTTGAGGAGTTGGGACCTCTTTGATAACGTGACGACGAAGTGGTTGCTCGACCATGCACTTTCTCCCAACCTTCCTGCTTCATTGGGAAGTCCAAGAGCGGTTGATCACGGTGACTCTGCTTCGGGATGCACCCCAAGTTCCAACTAATCTTCGCCGCACTGCATCTCCTCGCGTAACATCTCGCACACGGTCAGCACTCAATGAGAGCCTATTAGCTTAGCAAACATCAACTACTGCCTCTCATTCGTGATCAGAGGCCCCGTCAGGATCAGATCCACAACACCGTGAACCTGTCTTTACCCAGGCTCAGTCAGGGGGTGTTGAGCATGTTGGAGGCACGGAAAAGGATGGATTTCCCATCAGACTCTTGTCAAACCTATGAGATAGCCAAAGTCCATCTCTGGCCATCTATTGGCTCAGTCCCGCTCCCATCAAGACCAAACAACTCTCTCCCCATTTCCTTGGAGCATGCCACATTTAGTCAGCTTGATAACGGCAGATGGGGAGACGATTTATGTCTCCGCGCAAGCCATGTCCTTGAAAGCTCGCCGAATCTAGATGTCCTCCACGGGTCTCACGTCAAGCTACTGATCCCCACACACCCTCACGGCTTGTTTCATCGTATGTTGTGTATCTAAGCTGTAAGCTGTCTTTAACGAGACTCACGTATGCACGGTGGAAGACATGGTTGCGGGCAATTGGACGTCGATACAGGAGTCGCAGCGCAACTCTCTGAACGCGACCTGGACCCTTTTGATATCCGGAATTTTTGTCATATTTTTCTAGTGTACACTCCAACCAGATCAACGCCATCGAGAGGAAATGAACAAGACCCATTTTTTTGCATCGTAATTACTTGGTCGCGAACTTCTTTGCTCTTTCCTCAGCTTTGGCCTTCTCGACTGGGTCATCCAGAATACTCGAAGTGAATTTCTTGGCCGGAGCGCCAGCCGTCTTTGCTCTTGGTGCTTCCGTCCTCCGGTCTGGTGTTTGTCTCTTCGCAGCTCTACCACCTTGCTTATCCTCCCTTCCTCTCTTAGGTCTGCGCTCAGGAAGTGCCGAATCAAGTCCCTTCACCACTGCTTCTTTCGTATCCAGGCCGAACTTCTTCGCACGATCAGCCAACTTCTTTGCTTCATCATCCACCGTAAGACCGAATCTCTTTGCTCGAATCGCGCGCTTCTCCGCCTCCTTTTCTGCGTCACTCTGTGCTATGCCGGCGGTAAAGTCTTGCTTTGGAGCTTCAGGCTCAGGAGCGGCATCTGACTTCGTAGCGCCTGATGCTGCGACTGCGCCATCTGCGGCCGTTGGTGCACCCTCTCCTCCAGTCACCTTCAGATCTGTTGTTTTCGCCGGGTCGGTATCGACGATTTGGTTCGGTACGACAGTGGAGTTCGCGACTTGACCTTGACCTCCAGCGGCGACAGCAGCAGCGGCTGGCACAGTTGTTGCCTTGTTGTCATCTTCGTCCCAATCTATCTCATCTTCGCCGGCTGAATTTACCCATTAGAATATACTGAGCATCGGAGTAGGCGCAAGCCTCAATGAATGCTCACCTGCACCAGTACCAGGCTTCTTGTCGTTCTCTTGTAATCGCGCAATGAGATCAGCTTTGTTGCCAGAGATTACGAGACCGCGCTCCTGCAAAAGCTTCTTCAGGTCGGGAACTTTGAGTTGTGAATAGTCCGCCATGATGTTTGTGATGAGGTTCGATGATGTATGAGGCGTCAGCGCATCCGGCGCAGTTGAAGATTGACTGGTCGTTGGATTCGTGGGGTATCCTCGAAGACTTCGAGATTGTTGATGGTTTCGCGATGCTTAGGAATTCGCGCTGTCGCTAAGTGACGCAAATTGACAGGGGTCTCCGGTAAGCGAAGGATCTGCTTCAAGTCCTTTGAACTCCAGCTTAATAGCTGCAAAATTCAAAGAGTGTTTGTGAAGTTCTACTTTATTTAAAGTGGAATAGTCTCCCTTTTGCTTTTTTGTCACCATCATGTTCGCAGCCTCTCACCTGAATTACGGGGAAACAGCGGTGGCACTAACCAGTCTGCCTGCCTCCCTTTCAGTATGTCCCACTGATAGCCCTCGACTTGTTTCTTTGTCTCCTTTGTATTTGCAAATAGGGTTCCAAGTTCAGTAAGAGTAACACGTAATAATTTTGTGGCTTTCGACTACCAGTAAGATATTCATTTGCCCATAGTATCATATATTCAGCTTTCCCACTGCACTCCGATGAGGTCACGTTATTCCGAGACAGTGCCTTCTCGGCCATTTAGCTTTTGGAACGGCTCAGTGAGCTATAGATGAAATCCGTTATGCAATCTTGTACAGTTAAAGGGCAGTGCGCGGATATTTGAGCAGCCTCTGGATTAAGTTTATATATCCCGAGCGGGTAGAGGCTGCTATCCATCTCTTCCCGCCTGAAAACTTTCCGGCCTTCGATGGTGCCAGTGAGGAAGACGCTATCTGGCTCTCTCAAATCCTCCGCTGTTTTAGGAATGTTTATGTGGCCCGCCTCGCGGAGAGTGGAGAGGCTCAGATAAACCCCAGAGAGAGCGCGGTCTTCAACGGTTTGCAGATCGCTCTCACTCGTCTTGGCATCGCTGTTTCAGAGCGTGTGTACAACGATCCAGGGTTGAATGTATCAAGAGAAGACATGCTTCTCGTCCCCGTTGAAATCTCTTCGCTTGACGATGATGATCGAGACTGCGGTATCTGTCGTGAAACTCTGGGGCCCCCAGACATGGATGGGAAGATCGAAAATCCTGTCAAACTCCCCTGCGACCATGTCTTCGGGCGGAATTGCATCATGGTCTGGATAGAAAATAGCTCGACGTGTCCCAGCTGGAGACGTGAAATCGAGTCCGAAGAGGAATTGTTCGAGCGACGACGAAATTTGCCCCGACCTGTGGTGCATAATAGTGCTCCAGACCCCAACAGACAAATGCCATGGTGGATGGAAATTATAAGAGGTGAGTAAGTCCCACTGTCCTATGACCTCTCACACCTCCCAAAGCTACAGCAATAACCCCTCAATATATGAAAAGGGAGGCTATGGGTAAGGATCATAAACGGGAAGTAAATACATCCTCTCTTCTCAACCATCCACGTCACCACGCCTGCTGAAATTGATATACTATTCCCATGAACTGGTATAGGCGCAAAATATAAGCAACTTCTTTCCCTAAACAGTTTCCTAACTTGATAATGATCGTATATTGACATCTCCACCGGAAAGAAGTGTACCCATCGCTAAACACCCACCCCTCAAAAGCTCCCATAGCTCGTGACAAAAACGACTTTTTAGCTCACCCTTTCACGCGATGGCCCTGGAGAGACCTTCGTCTCGACACCCTCAACCTCGCTCTTGGGTAACATGCGACAATTAATCCCCACCTTATGCTCCGGCCCAGCATACTCGCCCTGACCAAGCCAAACCATCATATTTCCACAGTAGACACATCTCTCGAACGCGAGATCGCCGTCTCCATCTTCGCGGACGTAGGGCTGCAATTGCTCGGCCCCGCTCAGGATCACAATCTCGCTGCGGGGGAAGTAGCCCCATAATGCTCCGTACTTGTAGCAGACGGTGCAGTGGCATTCGTTGAGTTTGGAGGGTTTGGAGGGTAGTTGGATTTGCACCCGTTTACAGTGGCATGATGCGATAAGGGTGTTCTCTCTGTTGGTAGAGGACGGGGGGGAACATTGGTCTGTTGCCATGCTTAAACCACGATTCTGGCAGTGATAAGTGGTGATGGCATTGGATGCTTCAAGTAAAGATATCTTTCGTGAAGGTAGGAATGCGCGGTGCTTTCTAAATATCGGTGTAGCCCATCAACGTAGACAAGAGAGGACAATGGTGCAACCTGATATGCAACAGCGTCAACGAGATTTTGCGTTTCATCTGTGTTTCTTCGCTATCGTTCCAGGTCCATTCGATAAGCTTATCCAAACCCCCCTGGACAATGCGGAGCGGTCGTGAACTTCCTGATTAGGCTAAGTCTTGTGGCTCAGCCTCGTCTCATTTCTGCCAGGTCCTACGGCAATAAGCCTCCTGCAACCACATGTAAGAACTCCGCCAGATACTGAGCAATGAGTAGTCATCAACCCAAGCCTCGTTGTATTTTGTATTCGTGAATCTCCTCTTTCGATCTCTCCATGGTCGTGGCTGCATCTGAGGCTGCATCTTAACAAGACATATGGCACATCTCCCTCACTCTGCAGCACTTTGAAAGTCCACGCATACGCCCACGATGGAATCTTCGAAGAGAGACTCAATAGGCTCGGATCCTAGCCAACTTGCCATTCGATCTCGAAGATCCAAGGGGAAGTCGAAGGGCGGGTGCGTAGGGTGCAAACAAAAACGTGTCAAAGTAAGGTTTTCGATAGGGGGCTTTGGTCATCCAGTCCTTTGCCCTTCGCAAGACGAGGTCTTAATAACAAGCCTTGAACATGTTATACATTTTGAACAGTGCTGGTCTTTGACGAAGTCGTCAGAGGCCGTACGTACAAAAGTTCTGCTTCTCATTTCTTGTGATGTTTGGCTAACAAGAGTAGTGTGACGAGGCACAGCCAATATGCTCAAGATGCAAGAGGAACGGTCATTCTTGTGTATACCAAAGCAAAAGTGTACCTAGATGGAAAGACAAGACTAGCATCCTCGTCCTGTCTCCGGTCTCGGTCAATGCCTCATTACCGCCAAGGATTGAAGCAGACTTCAATCTTCAGCCAGTCTGGACTGAATCGCTCAAGTTGTTTGATAGTTTCCCACTACCTCAAAGCCGACTTTTTATAATGCCTAAAACTGATGTCTACTCTTTTCGCTCTGAGGACTCGAGGCTGTTGACACATTTCCTATCCAGTACGAGCGCTAGTCTGATCGGGTCTCAAGGGTTATGGATGCAGCAGACCATAAAACTCGCCTTCCAGGTAATAACCACAACTCCTGCTAACAATAATACTAAGCGAGCCAATTCAGCCAATTTCGTATGCTGATGAGTAATCTAGAATAACTTTCTCATGCACGCAATACTTGCCATAGCCGCGCGTCACCTTCAACATCTCCAGCTTTCATCCAGTATCAGGTCCATTGAAATTTACCACCATCAACAAACATTATCGACGTATCAGAACGCCTTTCGAGACAATACTGTACGCATAAATCAAGATGCTGTGCTCGGAACGTCCTTGCTTCTTTGCTTCTACTCCAGCTCACAACTCGACTTTGATCCGTTCGCTTCCTTTCCCATGACAGACTCGTGCCTCACTTTCTACCCAGGTATCAGGTCAATAGTGAGCGATGCGCCCGAGATTGCGCACAATGGGCTGTTTCGTTCCATTGTCACGCCGCCACTTTTTCTCCGGAGTCAACACCCGTCAACCGGACCAGGAGCTAAGCTACTTGATCTTCTCCACATGATGCCACAATTTCCGGAATTAACCAAGAATAAAAGCCTCTACATTGAACGAATCGAATCGCTGACTCTATACATGTCTTCTTCGGTCATGCAAGAACATGAAGAAGGCCCCCTGAACGAACTACTTCTCTGCTTCCTTCGCTGGCAGTCCTTCTGTCCTCCCGATTTCATCGCTCTAGTTCGAGGCTTGGATCCCGTGGCACTTATCATTCTCGCCCACTTCTATGCTGCGGGGGGGTTAGTCCATTCTAGGTCTGGGAACATCTTTTGGTGGTGGGAAGAAAAGCCAGCCTTCATGGTTCGTACGATATCAGAATATTTATCACCACAGTGGAATGTATGGATGGAGTGGCCAGATTCCATGATTCGCAGATATAGTGAGGGAATGATTGTGCAGCCCGCAGAGAAGGACGCCTGCATACCCTGGTCGTCGGCTGTGGATCCTGTTGACAAATCCTTCTTTCCAGAATTGTACAACTGGGAGAGGCTAAAAGCTTTCTCGGGGTCGGCTGTCAAGCATACCATGGATGCAGACTGTGCTTGAAGTGGGTGCGCCTATGTTTCATCAAAGCGTTCCGACCTTTCAATCACCTGCGAAATTGTCCACCTTCAACAATTCGGCTCACTTCAGAAGGCCGGCCGTGGCCCCAGAACGCATGGCGATTCTTTGTTTTCCCAACCTCGAGTTTCCGTTCCGGGTTGCCCTATTCTTCAACGAAAGAGGGTGCCGCCTCGACATTCTCTATAACTATATGGACTGAATCTCGAATCTGCCTTTTGACTATATCTTCTATGAGGACATTAGTATCAGAGACGGCATACTACAGCTTAATGCTACAGTCAACGATCCCAATTGGCCACTTCAAGTAAGCAAAACCTCACCAAGATGATGTACAGGTTAGCCCAGGGCAAAATCTCTTTGTTTGTCGATCACGACTTCTACCATGAGGCTCCTGTTCTTTGTCAGAGGAGCTCGACTCCGCGCCAAACTTCGCGCCACCATGCCACGTTGAGTATATTAAATTGAATAAAGGAGTGTCCATACATTTGGATACATGAGTACCCACTATCTCTAAAACAACTACATTTGCCTGAGCCTGATCTTAATTTTGCACACTTCTCAACAAGATGGCCCTTCCTCACAATGCCCTCGTCATCGCTGCAACCCAGGGTATCTTTCTAGGCCTTGCCTGGATCTTTGTGATTAGTCGCCTTTACATCCGGAAATTCATGGTACATGGTGTGGCCTTGGATGATTATTTCTTGCTTCTTACACTCGTTAGTCACCCCCAACGACTCAAGCTCGATACTAAGTACATTCAATAGTTCCTTTATACAGTTTTCGCCGCCATGATATCAGTCGTGGCCAGCATATATGTATTCAACCATCCATTCTCCATCGAATTGTACGTAATCCACTTAAATCAAGTCAGCCATGGAGTGCAGTACTTCTTCCTCGCAGAAGTCTTCTATACGACAACGGCAGCATGTCTTCGGGTCACAGTTGGACTCCTCCTACTCCGTATCGCACATACCCGCGCGCAGAAGATCACAATCTGGGTCACGATGCTCATCATGGTCCTCATCTCAATAGCTTTTTTTGGTCTGGTTATTGCTCAGTGCACGCCTCTCGGCTATTATTGGAATTACGGCCCTAACGCCAAAGGGTCCTGCTACATTGAGCACAGAGTCTTACCAGATGCAGCCTACGCATACGCGGCTGTCAGTTTTGTTAGTGATTGGATACTGGGATTGATGCCAGTATGGTTGTTGTGGGAAGTCCAAATCAGTAGAAACAAGAAAATCGGGGTCGGAGTTATGCTCGGATTGGGTTTGTTGTGCGGTGTTGCTGCAATTACGAGAGTGGTCTACATCGGGAAATTGAACGAGAAGAATTTCGAAGCAAACTGGATTGGATTGGGCCTCTGCTCTGTCATTGAACCTGGTCTAGGCATAATTGCTGCTTCGATCGCGGCCTTCCGCCCGGTTTTTGCAACACAATGGTTCAAGTCTTTAAGCTCGAGGTCGTCATCCACGAGGGAAAAACTCATTCGATGGACGAGATCAGCAGGGAAATCCAGGGGACAAGTGAAGACTACGATTACGGCTTTCACTGGAACCACATTGGGAGACGCTCCAAAATCTAGCAGCGGGAGTAGAGAGGGAGATGCCGAGGAGGAACAAGGGATAAAAGTGACGTACGGCTTTCACAGGAGGGAGAGCGTTTATGCACACTGAGAGTTTACGACGGGGTTCCGTTGTGGCAAGGCAATTCGTGAGACTACTTGTTTTTCCTCATGTCGAATCTGCAATGCAAGTACTTTGTTTCTTTTTTACAAATATTCTCTTCTTGTAATGATTCTTCGTGGTCATCTGGTAATGCCGAAGGAAATTTAGGAGTGATAATACTTAATTTCATCCCGCACTAAGATTGAAAGGCAAGGTGATGAAATGTTTTACTGAATGATAATACCCGAAACATATATGCTAGCCGCGCTTTGGAGATGGAAACTCAAGGTCTCAAATTCTTTGAAGTGTAAAACTGTTCTACAATATTCTCTTAAGCTGCTAGACTTCTTTGCCCTCAATTCGTTTTAAAATGTAACCTTCCACTCCAAACCCTCAACCTCTTCCCGTAAAACTGCAAAAACACAATAACAAAGAAGACTAGCATGCAGACACTAGCCTGAATCCCAAAGCTTCGCTCCGTCCCTTGAGCGTTCGCCCATCTTACTTGCAAATAACTGATAATGAAACCTCCCAGAGTCCGGCTTTGGTTCAACCAACTGCCCACCTCACCGCTTCCCTCGGGATAACAATCCAGATTGTAGCTTGCGATGGCGACAGTGGTGATCATGATTCCGAAAACGTAGAGTCCCCACGCGAGAGATGTGATCATGTAGTGGTAACCGCGCTCGAGGCAGAATCCCATGAGTATGAGACCGGAGACGATGAAAGGCGTGGAGATCCAGATTACAGAAAGACGAGCTTCGGGCTCGAGGACGCCGTTATGGCGACGCATGTAGATTCTGCCTGCGAAGTCGTGAAGCCAATGCCCGGCGATTTCTCCGAGGAGCGCTGCTACTACTGGCGTGAAATAAAAGAAACCCGTATCTAAAGTCAGCAATACTGTCCTGAAGAGTCGAGGGAAGTTGGAAGATTGGGACAGAGTAATTAGACGGCTAGCACATACCGATCTGCCTCAGCCCGAAATTGTATAGCGGCGCCAAGAAGATGCTGAGTGTAGTATTGATGCCCACCACCCAAGCAAAGGTGAACATGTAATACACATTGCTGAGGAAAATCGTAGGTTTAATAATAACCTTCCAGGGTCTCATAAACGCCTGAAAGAACGTGCTTCTCTGCTTTCTGGAATGCCATTGTTCAATTCCAATCAGTCTCTTGATCCGAGATTTGGGAACTGGGCGCTCGGCAGCGGGAATCCGTCGATTATAGTATGTTTCGTCTACGAACAGGATTATAGAGACAAGGCAGATACCGGTGAGCATCGTCAGTAGCCAGAATCCCCAGTTCCATTTCGTAACTGAGAGGATGAATGCTGTGAAGAGAGGCCCGAAGTAGGGTGATAGAATGACGAAACCAGCCCAGATATTGATCTTGCGGCTAATTAAATTGGGACACCAGATCCAATGCAGAATTTGGGAGAGCTTAGGGATGAGGATAACTTACGGATGCTCGTGGAAGAAAAATATATCTTTGATAAACATCAATCCTCCACCCTGCGCAACGGTCGAGAAGAAGCCATTCAAGATTCGCGCTGCCATGAAGCTCTCAAAGGACGTTGCCGCCGCACACCAGATTGCTGTCAAGAATGCAAATATGACGAAGTAGAATAGCACTGGTAGACGTCCGAAATAGGCTGCGAGGATGATCGTTGCCAATCCCCCAGGCCCCAGCATGAAGACATTTCCCACTTGTGAGTGGTTGACTTCATCCTCCGTCATATTCCAGATCCTATTATTTGACCAAGGTCAGCAATTGTGATTCTCCAGACTAAAGGGTAGTAAGACAAGGAAATTAAGAAAGAAACTCACGCAGCCTGTGGAATCAATGCCACAGCCCCTGTCGCAGATCCATAATCCGGTAAGAAAGCAGTCATAGAGATCACAATCAGCGTGACATGTTTCTTCCACCAATTCCAATTCAACGGATCTTGGGGATCATCGCTTGGCTGCGGGATGAGGATTGTGCAGCCATCTTTGTCGAGATGTAGTCGATCGACGAGGGATTTGTCTTGGATGAGTGAGACGTCGACGATGTAGCCTTCGAGCTCGCCGATTTCGTCGAGATCAGGGGAATCGGCTGGAAGTTCAAGTGGGTTTGAGAAATAGGAGGATGTATTTTCGATCTGCGAATTCTCTGCTTTTTCGGCCATCTTGGCGGGGGTATGATCTGGAGGGGAGGAGTACTGGTGTTGGACCGTCTTTCCGTGTAGAGGAAAGGAATTTGAAAGCAACGCAAAAACGATTCAGAGTAGGAGGAGAAGCTTAAATGAAGCAAACCTCTGCTGTCACGATAATTATCTAGATAATGCGGGCCCTTAAACTCGATAGTAAACAGCAGCTTGGCTAACGATGCTGGAGCTTACCCCACCTTCATTCGGGGCGACATTCACGTAGATAGCATTGATTGTTCATGCTCATCAAATCTTCGGCAAAGCATAGAGAAAGGCACTATCAAGAATTATCATCCAATCGCCAGCCTTATAACCTCGCATTACAGATTATCAAGATCGATCAAATAGCTCAAAGAGACACCTGCCGGTTAAAATCCCGTCTTGGGCTCACGGTATGGCTTACCCCCCCTACTTCTGGCCCACTCTTTGATGTTCCTCCCCGAAGTATATGCTTGTTGAACAGGGCATGAAACGATCTGTAATTGGGCGGGTCATTTAGGGATTACCCCGCATTTGACACCGGAGGGCGACCGGAGAACAGGATGTCTGTAATTTTATTTGCAATAGTGTGTAAACAGAGAGTGATGTAACGAAATTGCCGGCCGCTGGATGAAAGTTTGGGATCGGACCTTGTCCTTGCTCTTCTGAGAGGAGTTTGTAACCAGCAAGATTGCTGAGCCTCGTTATCAGGATCTCGAAGGTTCACGACAAGTAACTGCTCCAAGCCCAATTCCTCCCGAAGTGTAAGGAATTTGGATTTGTTGCTGCTGTTTTAGCTGTGGTGGGGTAGTAGTATGATATGGGAGATATATGTAACCTTAACCGCTAAAATCTTTGAGAAAATGGGAGAAGCATCCATCCTCTCCTCAACTTTGAGAAACTCCCTTTATGGAACTATCAATACGTAAAGCACTTTAGCCATAACAGCTGGAAGAGGCCAGCAGGCCTTTGAAAATTCACTTTGTGCAATGGGGTTGGCAAGAGAGGTAAATGAAGAGCTTCAAGCCACGAGAATGATATGCAGCTACAGGTATGGGAGAGAAAAACGATAGTGCGAAGAATCCAGTATAACAGCTCATATACTTATAGAAGAGATCGCGAATTGAGTACACTATACCGTCCTCAGCGGTGCCTTTGATGCAATTGACATAGACCTTGGCCTTCGGAAGTTGAAGCACTACTGCAGGAGGCACTGTTTGCATGTAGCTAGGTTTAAGATACCAGGGAGATGGGAACGCTGGTCTCGCTTTTGGATTGACACGGTTTGTATTGAAGCCTTGTAAATGATGAGAAACGACTTGCTTATTGGCTGGTGGAAGATAGACCACTCGCACCTCTCGCCGTTTCGTCCTGCCAGTCCCAACCGAGAGATCTCACATGCCATCATCCGGTTCATCGACCACGGTCGGAAAGACATATCTGCAACTCCCTGAAACCGTCGAGAATCCGTCCATGCCCATTGCACGCTCCATTCTTGGTGCTGAACCAGCGTTGAATTCATCGCTAGCAGACCATCCCATAAACGATGGTGTAGAAAGAGGTATCGGCGCGCTCGCCGGATCGTTTATGCCCGTGCGTAATATACCCGACGTTGTTGTCGAATCCGTGGCATTGTACGTGTAGGTGTGATGCTGTACCGGAGGAGGGACCAGAAGTTCCTTCTCCAGCTGCCAATCCATGTCATCAACTCCGGGAACTTCATCTGGAAGCCATTGTTGAATCAGTTCCAATATCTGATTAATTGATCGATAGATATTGCCTTTGAGTTGCTGGCATTTCGCGAGGAAAACAATTTGATCACCGATGCAGGGAGTAGAAACTTGGTTGTTTGATCGTTGCTGATGATAATTATAATTATGATAACCTTCGCGAAATGGTTGAGTATTGTCTCGTGGTTGGTATTGGTAAGAGTCGTTCGCATTTCCTCGTCCGCCGACTGTGTTCCAGTTTAATGGATATGCATCATCGAAGTTGTTTCCATCATTCGCATCTTCGTCAGGCGTATACCTGTCGGATTGATGCTGCTGTCGGTTTCTCCATCTTCGGCCCATGATCAATAGGATTGGATGGCAGCCATTGCATGGGAGTTGCCTCCCATATATACCGTAATGATAAGGAAGCCCGAAATGAATGAAATGGATCCTTCATTCAATGGACTCTTTTCGAATGATCTGGCTGTTGGTCATATAAAGCGATACAATTGCAATGCAGTTTCAACCTCCCTACAATTTTTTTCAGCCTATCATTAGAATTGCTTTGCTATCCGCACAAAGGATCCTGTTTTATCGCACAGCCTTTTATTTTTGAAATAAATATGCACCATTTCGGAATTTCTACTACCTTCTCTTTTTTACGTAATATCCCTTGCCCATCCCCAGTCTTTCAGTAACTGTTTCGTTCGATAATCTGTTGCCCAGCCAGTATCTGCTTCAACTTCACGCAATATGTCCAAGATAACTCGACGCTCGCGGTCGTCGTGCATACATTGTCCAGCCACAAAGAGAGGCTGCACTTGATGGATTCTCACACTGGCCTCGGGTCGTCCCAAAGCAATCCCGCATATTTCATGGCCATGATGTCGTACCTCAGCGTCGATTGTTCGGTAGCTCAGAAGTCGACCTGCCACAGTGGTTTGGCGCACCGTTGATTCGTGGGGCTTGTTGACTAGAAGAAGAATGCGAGCCATGTGGTATGATTGCATAGTCGAGGCACACATTGGAATACTATACCATATCTCAGGAAATAATGCCCTGGGTGAATCGAGAGGTACACCTCCGTCAGATACGGGAGGAAGCCGTGCAGAGGGATTGAAGGTAATGGGTAGTCCCTTGTACCAGATGCTGAGTTCTTTTTCTAACTCATTCCAACGCTGAAGCAATGTCATTTGGTTGATACCGTAGAGGCCATTGGGACTTTGCTTGTCCTGCGGATAAACCGTATCGATAGAGTCACCGAGAGCGAGGAAGTTGATTATTTTTGACATGAGCCAAATCAGTGCATTCGATATCATGTCTTCTCGCATAGCAACTTGTCTTTCCGGAAAGTCGAAGTCGTCAGTATTGCTTGGAATGACAAATCCTTGGTCGTCGATATGTAGTCCAGCAGCTCTCCAGAGGCTAAAATCTTCTGTGTCAAGCCGGGTCTGGCATTGATTGATGACTGTGCACGGGAATTAGATCAAGGCTATGACTTCTTGGAAGATCTAGTTCTTACATGCTGCCAGGAAGTCTTGCCGAGCAAAGTTCCAGAAAGTAGCCTTCCGAGCTCTGGAAGGCTTAATGCGTTGAGAAATTTGTCCAGGGCTTGTTGGGGACTGAACTGGCATCATGCACTCGATCTCTGCCAAGTCAAATAATGACTTCGTCCCGCTAAGATGACGAGCCCAAGGGGTGTTGGCATTATCAAGGAATTCATAGACGCAGAGAATCGTAGCAGCTGCTAGAGTTTCATCCGCATTGTTTGCAAGAGCTGGCCTTGATAGTCTGCGTTGTTTGTTCGCATATATGGATGCGCGCTGTGGAGAGTGCATGCCTCCTTGAGGACTCAATGTCTCATCCGGCATGGGTGTCATGGGAAGAGCCTGTTGGCCGGAGTTCAACAACTCTTCCATGAGCAAAGAAATTGCTTTATCATAATACTTTGCCCCGATATACGTCCAGTCCACTGTTTCAGGACGAGGGAACAGCTCCATTTCCGCTTGAGAACTGACAATACCGCCAATAACCGGCTTCCTTCCTCGAACTCGGCCGATTTGCTTCGCAGCATAAGCACAGGCAGAGTATCGTAATAAAGGGTTCAGTAGCGATTGAACTGGAACAAGGTGGGCGAAATAGCAGCCTAGATCAAAGAGATCCATCCTATCCTCATCAGATATTGTAATTGCCATGTCTGAACCATAATGCTCACCATTGTCCCGCCACCTCACTAAAGTGCCGTAAAAGAAATGATACTTCATGGTCTAAGATCGGTTCGGGTGCGTTTCGTGGTATGAATGCTGAGGGAGATAATGTCAAGGCGGGGTCAATTGGAGGCGATGCTAGGGAACCTGCGCCAAGTCAGACAGTCCAAGAGAATAGATCGAAGCAGACTATACCCATTCCACCTTCCGGACCAGCTGGGTTGAGTATAAAGTTGAGGTTATTGGACGAGTGTTGGGGGACGGTTCCTTCGCCCGGAGATTGTACACCAGATGACAGCGGCCGCATGTAATCAATATTGTGAGTTGCAGCTGCTGAGAGTGCCTCCAGCCCGTGGGCATCATCGTACGGCATGTGGAATCCATTTCGCGCCGATCGTTCCTCGACGTGTGGCGTAACAGCTGAGCTTGATGATAAGTCAGGTTCAGGAGATGGTTCCATGTTATAAGGGTCGGTGATGTTGTGAAAAGTCACTGCAAAGTGTGTAAGTCAGCGCAAATGGTGCGAGGGTAGAAGGACATCTAACCATGTTTTGGCACATCAACCCATACATTGCCCTCGTTAAATGTATTCCTGTAAGCATAAAAGCTTCCTAGCCCCGTCTCGTTCATGGAGGCATTTTGTTGGTGCCTGAATACCACTCCTGTGCTTGGATTGCATGTTCTAGATCCCTTCCTACAGGGTCCACAAACGGGGGCTACTTCGTCACACTTTAGCTTGCGTTGACGGCATGTCTGGCTGTTGACCGAAGATACGTTAGCATCTCGTGTTGCAGGACTGGGATCTCGGGGGAATTGACAGCTCACCAGCCAGTGCGAGACCTCATTGCCTCTGGGAACTATCGTCTCTTACGGTGACAAGAATTCCACATGTGAGTCCTGCTACAAGTCATGGTTTCCGTGCAGCTGGATGTAGAGTTGGAGATTGGGGGTTGGAGGGTGGAGGGTGGAGGTTGGAGGTGAAGGTTGACGGTCTCCCTCGTTTAGCGGGGGAGTCTAGAATTTCATGCGCGGGGGGACGGACGGGGTCCCGTGGTCAGCAAAGAGCCGTGAGGACTTCATGGTGGGCCGCTAGCCACACCTTAAGGGGCAGTACTTCAGAGAGAGACTCTCCATCCTCCATCCTCCATGCCACGAAGCCACTCACACCGGGCATCTGTTCTGTGGCATGTCCATCTCTCGCGGAATACTTGATGAAAGAGGAATCTGCACACAACTCATATCCTCGGTTCTAGACATGGAAGTGTTTCGACTGACTTGGTAAGCTGGCTACTCCACTAATTTCTGTATGGTTTTCAGCAAGAGTATGCATTTCATTCGTCGAAGTTCTTCGGTCTGAGAAGATCACATGTTTTAGTGGCAATTGTGATCTGCATTCATCCCTATGCGATATATCTCCTTTCTTGAAATCTTTACTGTTGATAGCCAGAGAGAATAAAGTGACCACCGGAGGAGGTCACTCTGACTAGAACCCATCTCCTGGTCAGGATTGAGCTTCGCATAAGATTCAAGCTCAATTGGGTGCGCTTGTCTGACCGAATGGATGTTCAGGAATGCACCATATCCAGTATCGAGCGATAATCTCCAAGTGGGGAATCAATTGGGTAGTTCTACTTTCTTCGCAAATAATGCTAGACAAGAAATCATTTACCTTACGGGTTGACATCCATAATGATTCATTAGAACTCATTATCTATACTATCTTGAATTGGATGGTATTTGGCGTTTGGCATTCATATCGTTCATTCAACTTAACAATTTCCCACTGAGAAATTGGAAGGTATGTTAAGGCAACATCGTTGTTTGTCGGGGCCACTGCAACACTATGCATTTCTAAGAGAATGCTGAGGGCATTCCTGTGCAAATGTATTCTCCCGGAAAATTTCATGGAACTTCACGCACAATATAAAGCGGGTTCGTTATATCTCTCATTTACTAGGTTTGCTCAGTGGTAGATGTTCCACATCATCCAATAAATGGGCTTTTCGGGAAGGGCAAGCTGCCAACCACTTCGACAGAACGTCTCGGTCGGACTCTTCTCCTGCACAGGCTGCACTGTCTGTCGTTATTTAACTTTCTTCTTTACTGAATACCTTCCATAGCACTAATTATAGTCCGAGGATCTGATCGATCAACTTTTCCGGTCGCTTGACCAATGCTCGAAGCGAGGGGCTTGCAGATCCGGCATATGGCTGCCAGCCAGTTGGCTGGGTGTCATGACTTGAGCGCCCCAACATTCCAGTGTAACACCCAATTTAAAAGCCTGCAGTAGCTTGTTTACCATCAAGTACAAGGGCAACATTAATGTTATGAGAGTTCCTTCCCTTGGACTTTTCCATTTATCACTTCACATCACAAACACTGTCGCTACAGATCAGATCTTCTCTTCTTCAGAAACCTTCAAAATGCGTCTTCTCACCACACTCGTTTCTAGCGCCTTGTTTTTTGTCTTCGTCAACGCCCAGAATACAACATCTATTGCGACCTCCACTGAAGTTCCCTCTGTCACATCCGACGCAGTTGTCTCTGGCACTCAAGGAGTGACTCCAGCCCAGAGCTCCCAAGCTGCCTGTCTCTCTGCCTGTATGTACACTAAAATTATTCCTGAGCATATTTAACAGTCGCAGGTTCTCCCAATGACCCCAACTGCAGAGCAAAATGTGTCTCCGAAGCGGTACCATCCGGCGATTATGGCCAACAGAACGCAACGATCGAGTGTGTGTCTTCCTGTGACCACGGCAATGGAACAGCTGCCGAGAATCTCGCGTATGAGGACTGCCTCAAGGGCTGTGTTGCGTCCGCTACAATCACTCGAGCATCCACTGCTGCCCCAGTGACTGAGACTAGCTCAGCAGCTACGGGTACCGCTGATTCTGGATCTGGAGAAACTGAGTCAGCAAATGCGAAGACAACACAGGGAACCGGAACGGAATCTGGAGGTAAGCTCTCATCTCTTTGTCTACCGAGTGGATCTGAAGTTAAGCTGATACGCGAATCCTCAGCCGTTGCCACTGGCTCATTTAGTGCTTCGCCGACCGAAAATTCAAAGGGTGCGGCCGAAAACATACGCGTTGGGGTCTTTTTGACGGGAATACTGGCAATGTTTTCTGCAATGCTTGCATTGTAGAAAATGACCACTCCAGCCAGATGATTGGTTCCGGGTTCACTGTGGAAGGATTGGCGTTGAAATAATGGTCCGCGGGGTTGTCTGTGGCATGTAATATTATCTGGACTGAAACAGAAGCTTAAGTGAGAGAGTCAAGATATTTCAAACAAGTAATTTTCGCCAAATCAATCAGGTTACCTATTTCTTAACCGTTTCTCCTTCGCTCAACGAATCTCAGTGAATTTCGTAGCGAGGGAAAGATAGGGCTGGCACACTATTCTACCGACCAGTGCCATCAAATTATTTCAGGAGCGCACTTTCGTTAATACGTGTTCAAGAATCAATGTAATGTGGCCCCTTTTTCATCTTTTGAACACTTCAAACTAAAGTATTTCCACTTGCTCCAAGGATCCGAACCATCATCACTAGTCGCTGGGGCTCGTGATATCAAACATAAGTCCTCAATGCCTCACACATTATCGAAGGGCCAAAAATGCAAAAGGGACAACGTCATGACGATGTTGACTTAATGTGTGAGGTCATCATCTGTGGCTCTCTGTCCAATGGTTGATATTCCCTGCAACCAAGCCGTCCTTCCCATCTAAGGGTCTTAAGAGCCTGAGAAAGCGACGGAGAGTACTAGCACAAAGGTTGTAGAAAAGAAGAAAGCTTGGGGGGAAAGTTCTCTACTTAAGATTATTCAGCAACTTTATGGAAGAAAGACGTCCTTCGCATATAACAAGATTCGGTGATGTCTTCGCAAAGTCTGGAGTTCTGCTGCCTAAAATGTACACGGTTTGTCGCTATGCGCCATATCACCACCTTCCAATCAGCCACTGGCTCTGCGACTATTCACGGGTTGCTGTACCGTGGACGCAGGCAGATTGGTGGATAAGAGCAGATGGCGGGAAGAGGCTGTAACGTGCGGCGTCGACGACATTAGAGGCGAACCTGAGCTACATAACGCTGCCACGCCCAGTAAAAACCCGAACATTAATTGTCCTCATGAAGATTTCGCAATGAACCTACCAGCCTTCACCTACTCGATATCCCGGAAATATCCATACAAATGGTTCACCTGGTTCGTGGTCATTGGGGGAATATGCGCCACAGTACTATTCTCGATTCTAAATCTCGCCGCCGATGGCTACGTGCTCAATGTGGACTACACCTTCAATTACAATGAAACTATGAGAATGAAGCGATGGACTCAACATTTCCCATTTTCCATTGTAAACAAAGCAGCCACGACCTGCCAGTCTTCGCTTATACCACTCAACTTGCAGTTTCTCACCAACAATTCAGCTCTGTCGTACACTTTGACGGGAGTCAGCAATGCGAACGGCACCCTGCCCGCTCTCGAATACACGAACAACTTCTTGCAAAATTGCTCTTTGGCTTTCATTGAAATAGATCTCGAGTCAACGCAAAGAACGGCTGCGCAGCAAGGCTGGGGACCCTGGGGACCAAAGGCGCATGCTCAAGTGTCTTGTTCGATCAGCAATGACAAGATGCCAACATCCGTCAATATCACTGTAGAATATGAGTTTCTCACGCCAACGATTGAAACAGGCACTGCATTTAGTTTTGTCCAACGACCGAGTAATCAGACGGACGCAAGTCTATGGTGGGGACAATCGCTGCTGTAAATTTTCAAATTCAAACTTAAGATAAAAGCCATTTACTGACTACAAGCATCGTATAGGTCTTGGTATTGGCTGAACCTTGCATCCGCAATGGCGGCTAATCAAGGCGATAGTACTGCATCCATCAGTCAAGGTTCACTCAGTCAGTGACCTACTCATCCTCTCTTTGGTTCATCTAGCTAACGGATGCAGTCTTCATGACTCCACATAACAATGATATGACAGACCTTGGCTTCTTCTCTGACATGAACTACCACTTCACACAAGTGGCCGATGGAGTAACATACTGCTGTATCAACGAAGCAGGCCTCGGCTATAGCCCCACGATCGCCAATCTCGCAGCCCACAACGAAACGCCTAATATTTGGATCGAAGCAGATAGTCTGGCTAAAGCTTACTATGCCACGATCATGGCAGACCTCGGACAAAATTCTTCTATCAACATGCTGGCGAACTCCACCGCGCTAGAATACTTCAGCGCGAATCTTACCAATACAGTCAGTGGGCAAGACAGCGCTGTCGTATCCGCCTGGTGGAAGACCAATCCGGCAATGCAGAGTTATTCTGATGTGAAAGACAGCACAGGACCACTAAACATCACTCCATCTGTCATCCTACAGCAATACCTCTGCCAAATTCCAAAGCTAAAATCAGGGGGCTCGCTTTTCGTCACGATCTTGGTGGCTGATTTGGTATTTCTTCGGGCCTTGTGGAAGGTTTTAGGCTTGATCATGGGGTGGCGTCTTGGAAGGGATGGCTCTCACACAAACTTCTGCGAGGGCTGTAGTACAAGAGAGGAAGGAATTGAGCTACAAGATAGTCCAATTATGACGACGCAGTATCAGCGGGTAGTAGAGCCTGCGGTGGACGGCCGACCTCACTTGAGGGGTAGAACAGCACAACATTTATCAAGCGAAACCAGGGAGGAACTTCTGTCGCCAGATTAGAGCAGTGGTTTATAATTTACCCCGTTGAACTTTCCCCGATGACTTTCGTGTTCTTTGTGAAATGACGAGTTCCTAGCTCGTATCGTTTCAAGGCATTCATGCAATCTAGATTCTCACAGCAAATTCCGGTGGAATAGATCTCAATCAAGAAGAGATTTTCCCCGGAGACAACCACAAAAATATCCACAAGTATATCGGGGTAATAGACTTAGACAGCGAACTGAATCAAAGCAATGTGTGGAACACAGAAATTGAATCCTATGCACGACAGTGGCTTAGTTCTTTGAATTCTTTGAGATCTCTGATAGAACTGGGGTACTTCGACAACCTTCTGTCTCCAAGTAGGAAATCGGTTTCAAAAAGACCCGTCACGCAGGTCATTACCGCAGCATCACATATACCCATAGGCGAAGCCGAGAGCCCTTGAGAATGGCTTAAACTTCGGACAACGATGAAGTTTCCAATCCTTCCGTAGCTGTCTCGAGCAGCACGACACTCAAATGTTTCTAAGAAGCCAGCTCGAACAACACAACTCCAAGGCTATTTTCCTGCCAGGGGTTTCTCCTTTACTAAAATTTTAGCGAGTGGACCGAATGCACTAACATCGCTACCCTCCAGCTACCCCTGAACTTACGGGGCATTTGAAATGGAACGCCGATTAGGAGGAGAATACGAAGGCAACAGAAGGTATACCGGTCAATGACTCATCCACAGTCATCGTGAGTCTTGGTCCCTCTATTATCTCCCTTTATTGTTGTCTTCCTTGAATGACCAGCACAAGGACCATACTCCACAGTGTGTAGTCTCGAGACCCTGGACTCCTGTGGAAATTTGGGAAAACTGGGAATCACTGCCTAGCGACAGTGAGTTTAGCTCTACAGTGAGACAGTCGATTTATTCATTGAGGTTACTCGAAAGAGCGGCTTTAATCTAGCTAGGAGTTTCTTATCTGGATATCACTCAATACGTGATCCCAAATCTCTCCTCTACAGTAGCTCCTAGAGTCTGGCGGCAGAGTTGAGCGTTGTGACATCAGGGTCATGGGCTATACACCAGTTTGGTGACTCTCTAGGCTAAGCAAGCAAGGCGCCTGTGAAGCGAGTGAACCAATCGACAAGCCTCAGGGAAGCGGAGGTTGCCTCTATGTGGCATTGCGGTAAACGTGCGGGTTACTCTCTCAAGCTTTTTGAATATAAAGTCTTCCGTCCGGTCACATTTCCCTAGCAGTTCGCATAACTCTGCTGTGACAATTCCTGAGCCACGCCCGCAGCATCTTCAATAATGGCTGAATCCTCTACCAGATCGCTCAAAGCAGAAATGCTGGCAGACCTCGAAACACCCCACGAGGTTACGCTTTCGCCATCAGCAACACACATCGTCTACACCCTCCGCTCAGACTGGAATCGACCCAAAGCTCGTTGGGTGTCAAGTCTATGGATTGCAGAGATCGGCCAGCGCCATTCAGCACGTCAGGTGACTTCTGGCGACAGTCTCGACTCCTGGCCACAGTTCAGTCCCGATGGAAACTCAATTGCGTTTCTGTCAGACCGAGCAAGTGAAGGAGTCACTGGGGTTTGGCTCATAGATCTCCAGGGTGATAAAGCTTCCGCGTTAACGTCAACGGATCAGGCGCAGAGCGTCACTAAGTTTGCATGGAGTAAGGACGGAACGCATATTGCATTTCTAAGTGCGGATGAGAAAGAGCAGAGAGAAAAAGTGCAGGCTGAAAGGAAGCTTGATCCGATGGTTTATGGGGAGGATTGGGAGTACGCCCGACTCCGAATTGTGGAGGTTGCTACGAAGGAAGTATCGACCCTGGTTTCAACGAATTCTCATATCTATGATTTCGCATGGAGCCCGGATTCCAAGAGCATGGCATACGCGAAAACAAGAACGCCTGAGAGTACATCTGCTGAGACTCATGGTACCTGTTTAGAAATAGTTCAGCTGGACGATCGAAGTATAACTAGGCTTTCGGATTTTCCGGCTCCGCTTGATGATCTTTGCTGGATCTCGTCGGGACTATGGTGGAGAGGCCCATATGAATTGGCGAGTACGTTATCATCCAAGGCGGTTTACAAGATGGATCTTTCTACCAAAGATTGGCGTCAGAATGCCTTTGGTGAGAAGGATTGCGCCTCTACTTGGGCCCTACCACCTGGTCTGCGACAAGCATCGGACCAGAGTGTAGTTGTCCAAGTACAAGTAGGGCTTGCTGATCAACTCCATATCTTGCCGGAAAAAACTCTACTCTATGACGTCCTTCATGAAATCAAGAGCTTTGATGCTTCTTCGAAAGAAGGAAAGATGGTCTTGGCGATCGTCACAAGCAGTGGCTCTTCGCCGAATGAACTTTATTCCGTCGTTGACGGTGAAACGGTCGTTCTTTCTAAACACGGGGCGGATATTACAAAATTGGACATTGCAACCGCTGAGCCCCTTTACGCAAAAGCACAAGATGGCAGCGATCTCGACGGCATTCTTGTTCTCCCTCATAATCACGATACTTCCAAACCATGCCCGACCGTCGTACTCGCCCACGGCGGACCATATCAACGAGTCTCTTGTGGCTTTGATTTACCGTTCTTCAATGCTTCTGCTTGGTTTGCTTCCGCAGGATACGTTGTCCTCTGTCCCAATTACCGCGGTGGGAGCTCGCATGGAAATGTGCACGCCACTAGCATTCGAGAAGCAGCGGGTACGTTCGAGTACTCTGACACAATTGATCTTGTCAAGGCCGGCATAGCCAAAGGGATTATCGACGCAAACCGAGTCGGGATTTTCGGATGGTCGTATGGAGGTTATATCACCTACCTTGCAGTCACTCGAGACTCGACATTCCATTTCCAAGCTGCGATTGCGGGAGCGGGAGTTACTGATTGGGATCTCCAGTTGATGACTTATGTTGATGATACAAAGTGGGTTACTGAGCTTGCTGGACGTGCGCCTTGGGGAGTTGAGAAGAATGATACGTCGAACACGAAGAATCGAGTGGGGAGTCCAATATGGCATATGCAAGACATCAAGACTCCACTTCTGATTTTGCACGGCGAGAATGATGATGGGGTACCTCTTGCTCATGCAAAGGCCTTTTATCAGGGATGTTTGCAAAGAGGAGTAGAGTGTAAGATGGTCATTTATCCGGGAGAGGGACATGGGATGTTTCCGCCGTTTGAGAGGGCGCATTATATTGATCTGCTGGAGAGGACTAGGGCGTTCTGGGATAAGCATTTACTTTAGGGCTGTATAGGCCCATGGAGATTTTGGATCGCTCTGGTTAAGGAGAGGCTGACAATAAAGAAGATACATTTACTCGGTGAGCCGACTTGGGCAGCCTGTTCTTTTGTATATGGAGCGTTGTGAAGTTCGATTGGTGGATTCAAGTACAGTCATACAGTGATGGATACGCTAATACCCTGAAGAGGTTGGTCTCAGAAGACGAATAGACTGGCTGACAATATACATGTCTCTAGGCGTAGCTCTGGGCGTAGCTCTTCATACCTTTCCTGGATTGCTCTTTCTTGAGAGAGATATTTCGACGGCCGACCACGCTTTCGAAGATATCCTGGCTTGATTAGCAACGAGAGTTTTCAAGATTAAAATTTGGTAGAATAAGGACAAAAGCTCGACAGCCCGTAAACACCTAGAATGAGCACAGCTAATCGTGGAACTCTAAAATCGGCTCGTGAAAGCCAAAATTTAGGCGAGCCCAGCCGCTTAGTAAGCAGTATTCGACTGCAGCACCTGTTGGTACAATACCGAGGCACACCAGGACGTATAGAATCAGAAAAGTAAACGTAAGTATGGTATGGTTCTAAATGTAACCCACATGAGGATATTTGCGCAAGGATCGTGCCCGAGTCTGCCTCAAACTACACGAGGCTGTGCCCGCCGCGGTGCCCGAGTTATACTGTATATTGTTCCCCGCTTCGGTGGGGTGAAATACGTTAGTCGAGTATGTATTCTTGAGAGATACCTCTAAGCCAGATCTCATATTTCAATAACACTATCGGTTAAAAAACAAGACGAAGCATTTCTTTTACGATCAACTCTCATTAATCAACATGGCTACGATTCCCGACTCAATCTCCAAGATCCTCGAGGAAGTACCGGCTCTCTATCGAGGGCCAGGCGGTGCCATCGCTGTGCTGAAAGATGGCGAGCTCGTCGGTCAGCAGGTCTGGGGATTTGCTGATCTCGAAAAACGAATTCCTCTGACGGCTGACACGATAATGCCTATCTGTTCTATCTCTAAGCAGATGGTTTGCGGCCTGTTAACGGATCTGGAGCGCAATCCCACACCGGCAATGATAGCTCGCGGCGAAGAGCCAGCGAAGCAGCTGTCAGACGAGCTCAGCCATATGTTGAGTCCGAAACTGCTACAAGATACGGGCTTGAATATCCGTCATCTCGGCAACATGCAATCGGGAATCCGCGACTACTGGGCCTTAACGGTCCTTTGGGGTGCAAAGCCCGAGGGTCATTTCTCGATAGCTGATCACGGCCGCCTGGTCATGGACCGGCTCAATTCGTTCCATTTCGAACCTGGAACGGAGTATTCCTACTCTAATTCCAACTTCTTCATCCTGGGTCGCGTGATTGAGAAAGTCGCCCAACAGCCACTGGCGGACCTGCTTGCGGAACGAATTTTCGCGCCCATCGGCATGGCGACGGCAAGACTCTGCGCGCATGCCGCAGAGCATCCACCGCCATGTATCGGCTACGAAGGGGATGAGGCACAGGGCTTTTATCCGGCTGTGAATTGCATAGAATGGGCTGGAGATGCAGGCGTCGTGGCTTCCCTTGCCGACATGACTGCCTACGAGCAGTTTTTAGACAGGAGTCGAACCGATCCGGAAAGCTGGTATCAATCCAATTCCAAGCAGCAGAAATTCAAAGATGGCGGACCAGCTGATTATGGGTACGGCCTAGCCCGTGACCTTGTTGGCAACGTTACTACTGTAGGGCATGGTGGGGGGCTTCGTGGGTATCGACTGATCCGGCTCTATGCACCGGAACCACGAATTTCTATCATGGTTATGCTGAATCAAGAGCATGGAGATCCGGCAGGGATCACCAGTTTTATTCTGAAGCGAGCGTTGGCGGTTCCTGAAGTCAAGCATGAGGTTGTCCAGCCATCCCAGGATTGGACTGGAACATATCTCGATCCAGAGTCCCAACTCGCCATCACTGTGAACACTGGGGTTGCGGGAGAGCTCCTTGTCAAATACCATCGGAAGGCCGAAAAGATGCGTGTGGTCGAACCGCTCCGAGCTCAGTCTAATGACATGGTCGCAGCGCTGGATGGAAGTTTACTTTCCATCCACGTTCCGAAAGACAATCGAATTATCCACGCCCAACGAGTGACAACAACAAAGCTAGCTGTTAATTCTTCCGATATTCACGGACGCTACTACTGCGCGGAAATAGATTCTGTATTCCACTGTAGTGGCTCTGGCGGCATGCTTTATGGCTCGTTTGATGGGTTCTTGGGCCAGGGACCTGTACATCTGATCCGGTCACTTGGGGATGATGTCTGGGCTCTCGCATGCCCTCGAGGCATGGACTCTCAGCCTCCGGGTGACTGGACGGTTGTTGTGCGCCGTGATGACAGCGGTAAGATAACTGGTGTTATTATCGGCTGTTGGCTAGCGAGAAACCTCGAGTTTATTAAAACGGAAGAGATAAAGTAGCCTCTTATGTAGTACTCATAGCCGATCTCCAAAGTGATTCAATAGCAATGGTCTTGGAGGGTATTAGTTAGAATCTTTTGAACTTCTACGGTAGCTTTAGCTTTATTAAAAATTGGCTCGTTATTAGTACGATTAAATTGAGTCTGAAAAGAGCGTTAGCATACCTTCACCAATATATTTCCTAAAATGTAATTAGAAAGTAAATTCTTTGTATGTTAAAGGATTTCATTATATTATCACGTAGTACATACTAGCAAATTATTCATAATTATTAAAACAGACTGAAGCTTAATACCAACGAGAAAATCTTATGATCTTAAATATGTATAAATACGAACTCAACAAGAAAAACACCAGGAATGCCAATCCACTCGTATCGGTGCGCTAGTATCAATCTGCCTTTGACAAACAGGTGATTCCCATGCCTCTACCCTTTACTGCACTAGATCGATACCATCGCGCTCAACAGCTGCGATTTAATGGCCAAGGGCATAGATTTGTAGATCTCGACAAACTTTCATCTCCCATACACAACAGGCCCAGCAAGCCTCATTTCAGACCTTGCAAGATTTAGGCGCTGTGAAACGGGAAGATGGTGGTCCATGAGGTCTAGATGTTGGCGCACGAAATGCACTCTATTTTTTGCTGTCTGACAGTTTTCAGGTTGTTGAAGGCAGTTCACGATTGGATATGCTGGCATATTTGTTGGCTGCTGACTTTGATTTGGTGCCAAAATGAGTGTGTGCAGGAAATTGCCATGTTAGTGAGCTGGCTTGATTCGCATCGATCAAAAAAGAAATTCCACCTGGGTTCAATAAAATGCTTCATTGTCTCTCACATTATATCATCGCGGTATCTGAAAGAAAAAGAGGGGAAACCCATGACTACTCCAATCAATGCCAAACACCCAACTTGCACCGCACCATGCCCGTAGGCCGCAAATGACTAAGTAGAGATTCCTTCTCCTAGGAACACAACCAACCACTCCTTCTTCCATCACATCCGGTTCTATACTCTCCAGGACTCATTGTCAATGAAGAACTCTAAATCCGGTCCAATCCAATCCCCAGAACCCCAAGTCATTCTCCCCAGCATTCCAGCTTCTCGAAACCCAGAGCGCCAAGCCCCCAATAATGCCAAAGCTGCTCACCACCTGCAATGCAATCCATCCCTTCCGCTTCAGCTCCTCGTTCATCCTCAGCAAGCCCAGTGGATCGCGGATGTCTAATTCTCGGACTCTCACTTCCTCGCGGTTTCGAAAATATGTACCGCCTGATTGCTTGACGAAGCCATGCACCCACGAATCTTGGATTGGAGTCTGTTGACGTGCTTGAGAGAGTGGGATGATCGTACCGTCCTGTACGCATTCTCCAAGGCGCTCTGTGAGCCAGACTGCACGCTCGGAACGAGCTAGGGCGTCGAAACGAGCACGCTCGTTTTGGAGACTGCGTTGGAGATCTGCGGCCCAGTTCGCTAGTCTTACTTGGGCCATCTTCTCCTCGCGTTGGGTGTGATCTGTGATTCGGGCTAATGCATATGAAGTGGTAGCACCGACTGGAGCAGTAAGTAGTTGGGTTTGGGATACAGATGTGGAGTATGAAGGTGTGAGGGGTTGGTATAGAGTTTGTGGCTTCAAGGTTGGGGTATTGGTACCATGCCATTGCATAAACTTCTTAGCTGCTGAATGACGAAGCCAGGAGATAGTGTCGGGCGAGAATACTTGTGAGACAAGATAAGCGAGCTCAGAGGGGATAAGGGGCTGAACGTAATCTGGTGACATGAGGAGGGAAGCATCCATTGTGTCGTCGTCTTTGGATGTATGGGTAGATATCGTATAAGGTGATTGAGGTAGAGGGTATTGTGTCTCGTCTGGGGATAGGCCAAAGAGGAATGGCTTGATGTTGTTGGTTTCAAGTTCCGAACGGATGTTCTCTTTGAGAAAGATGAGTTCGTCGGCGGTAGCATTGTCGGTACGAGCAATAAGGGGAATGATGTTTGTAAGAGGAGAAATGCGGCGTAGGTATTCAATGTCGACCGATCTAGCTTCTAAAATATCGTCAGTGCTATTCGAGCTCGTTTTATGACAGGCATACTCTGTGAAAACACGTAGAAAACCAAGTCTACTTGAGATCCGCCATTACCGCTTAGCATGTTGATCATATCTGACTCATTTAAACCTTGGATCGATGTAACTTTCTGTAGATGAGATTCAATATAGTCAACTACCGGTATAATAGATTCGAGGCACTAAGATGAGTTAGCCAGGCACCAAACATGTGTTCCTCAAGCATACAGATGTCTTGTTTCCGTAACCAGGGGTGTCAACGAAACACAAGTTTCTCTCCAAAACGGAATCACCCATACTCTTTCTCCGCCGCAATATTCGACTTTCCTCTAGGTCAGACCACCATGCGGGATATGCTCTCGTACTGGCGTAAACCTCGGTAATCTGTGTCGTTGACTGAATATCCGCATTACCGCCTCTCGACTTGGACTTTGAGCTTTTCCGTCGTGTCTCAGAAGTAGCTACTGGTACGGTTGAAATGGGATCGACGTGAACAATGTCTTCGCAGGTTTGTACAATGGCTTTAATCAGAGAAGTTTTGCCAACGCCTGAGATTTGTTAGCACCGTCATAACACCGCAGCAGATCATGTACCAGAATCTCCTGCAATAAGGACTTTCAGTCGTCCCATGTTCTTTCCTTTCTCCGTAAACGGCCGTCTGCTGGGCATCTTAATACTCGGCATAACAAGTTGTGGTGCACTTCCGCTATCAATCAGGCCGGATCCCATCTCCTTGTCCTCATCCCCACTCGATATGATCGCCTGACTATTCGTATCGTCCATCAGCGAGCCTGCATCAGAGTTTCTGCGAGAATCTGGGTTTGACATGATCGAGCAAGGAGCATGAGATCCGAAAGAAAGGGGAGTAAATGGTCTCGATATCGTAGTCTGGGATGGACGACGTCGGTGGCAGGGTGAAGCATTTCTGCTCTCATTCGAGGACTTTGAGGACTTTGAGGATGGGGAGATAGAGGACGGCAAGTCATCATCTGATGGCCTTGATTGCCGCATGTTTTCCTTCCAGTTGCGTCTCGCTGTCCGGACCTTCTCCTCTTGATCATCGCTGTCTTCTTGAACTAAGGAGCTTATCGTTGTTTCAAGACTCTCAACTCCGTATGTGGTGCCTTTCGTAGACTCTTTTTGCTTCGGTTGAGCTATAGGTGGATGAGATTGTGAATCTCCAATAGAATTTTCATCAGTGAAGAAGTAGGTCATCTGCTGGGGTTGAACTCTTGTTGCAAGTGGTGTTTCGTTATCGGAGGAGCTCCGAGATCGCCCTTGGAAGCCATCGTCACCAGGAAGAGGCCGCATGTTGAAGATGAGTGCAAAGTCGGTGGCCGAACAAATGGAGTGTTTTTATATCATGCTCGTTGTGTTGTTTGGAGTATAAGAGTCCAAGGTGCTTGTTCCGTTGTGTTTGTATGTGATGGCCTTGCTCGGACAATCGACGTTGATTACCCCGCCGCCTATCAGCAAATCTCACCTGAGTCAGCCGAGTCACGGGACTGGATCTTGTTTTATTGCCAGTGTCGAAACCATGGTAGGAAAAGTTAATAAGGAGATGAACGCAGCGTCGATCTAAAGTGAATACGGGTCAAGTTACAGGAACCATTAGTTCCAGAGCATTTAATTAGTTTGTAGGTAGTCGCGATTCCCCATCTCTCTTCGTTCAAGCGTTGTTATCTTCTCGCTGCGGGTATCTATTTGCAGCACCCCGTTGAGTGAAGTTGAGTTTACTCCTTGAAAGCGCTGTAATCAAATTTATATATTAATATCGTTGTTCTGGAGTTATGCCGCCGAGAAGGATCTCTTTGGTATTCCTTCCTTCATCTAGGCGCCATGGTAGGCGCTTACAGCCCCTCCCTCCGTAGAATCGCTCCATTGCCGCCGCCCCCCACTATAAATGCACCTATGACCAGTAATCTTGGATCCTCTGCGCTGATCCTCCAAATCCATACCAGTCATACGCATCCTCGCATACATTTTCGCCGCGAGCACCCAACCTTCACAACGGCAGAATTACACGGGTCGAAGGACGCGTTACATCTTTTGGACAAAGTCTGTACTCCGGCATCTCTTCTGTTCGATCCCAAATTCACTTCAAGACAACGCCCTTCGCCCACTCTCCCTTTCCGAACCTTTCCTCCCTCGCCGACTGCGATCAGACTTCCTCACTCTCTACCAAGTACGATCAGTGTGCAGAATCTAGACCCAGAGGAGAAAGCCGAAGACATGGACAAAAGGCATCCGAGTTCGTTCCAGCAGCTGGAGAAGTTGGGTGAAGGCACTTATGCTACGGTATGTGCGGTAATTCTCGAGTGGGGGATAAAACTTTAGATATTTCTAACTCTCCACCCTCTCTCGACATCTATTTGCTTAACACAGACTATCGAGATCGTCCGATTAACTTTTTCAGGTCTTTAAAGGTCGAAACCGACAAACCGGCGAGCTCGTAGCTCTCAAGGAGATACACCTCGATTCCGAAGAAGGCACCCCCTCTACCGCCATCCGCGAGATCTCTCTGATGAAGGAACTGAAGCACGAGAATATAGTCAGCCTCCACGATGTCATCCACACCGAAAACAAACTCATGTTGGTCTTCGATTTCATGGACAAAGATCTAAAGAAGTACATGGACACTCATGGCGATCGTGGCGCACTCAACCCCGTTACCATCAAGTCATTTATGCACCACCTTCTGAAGGGTATTGATTTTTGCCACACGAATCGAGTTCTACACCGAGACCTGAAACCCCAAAATCTTCTCATTAACAGCAAGGGTATTCTGAAGCTTGGAGATTTCGGACTTGCGCGAGCTTTTGGCATTCCAGTCAACACCTTCTCTAACGAAGTCGTAACCCTCTGGTACCGTGCACCCGATGTTCTTCTCGGCAGCCGAACATACAATACCAGTATCGATATCTGGTCCGCAGGCTGCATCATGGCGGAGATGTATACCGGTCGCCCTCTCTTCCCTGGCACGACCAACGAAGACCAACTCGTGCGCATCTTCCGCATCATGGGCACGCCCTCCGAGCGCACCTGGCCTGGCATTTCCCAATACAGTGAATACAAGCAGAACTTCCAGATGTACGCCACACAGGATCTTCGAGTAATCCTTCCCCAGATTGACCCCAGTGGCATTGATCTCCTGCAGAGAATGTTGCAGCTACGGCCGGAGCTGAGAATCAGCGCTCATGATGCATTGAATCACCCTTGGTTTAGCGATCTGGCTGGTAATATGGCACACCAACAACAGCAACCCGGTCAGATGGGTCAGATTCCCGTTCAGCAGAGAGGATATGCGCAACCCAGTGTCGTCGCTCAGGGTGGATATCAGTACTAATTTGGCGTTTTGCGAGGGGTCATTGGGGTAGGTTGTGATACCTGAATGCATAGTTTGGCGTTGGATGGAGGCTCGAGGGGTTTGATTGTGCGATAGGTTTTATGATTGCATGGATATTCATGAGCGCAGGACAAGTTAATGAGTAAATATTTTTTTCGCATTGGCTTGTAGCTTGCATCTGACGTGAGGCTTGACAAGGTTTTCGACACGGTTATTCAAAGCCTCACCAAGAGATTGCAGGAATTCGTGACTGGGTCGAGAGCTCAAGCCGCCAACAATCTCTCAGCGCAATACAGATGAAAATTTCAAAAGAGGCAAATGTTGCTCGTCACTGAGTCTGTAATGAGAAACCTTTTCAATATATTCCCAAGTGATGTTCTAGTTGTAGAGCCGAGAAAGTTTTTCGATTATTTGCGAACTTATGCACAATAGTGCTTTAGCATCAGAACAAGATATTCAAGAGCAATGCGCCTCGTTCCCTCAAAATCCCGAGTACGGCAGTCTCCCAGTCAAGGCTATCGTCTCGTAGGAAAACCGTAGCTTTCCAAGCTAGAACCACTTCCTGAAACACCTAGAGCCATAGCCTCCATAACTACACTAATTGGATTCAGTAGTAGAGATCAGGCTACCGATTTAAATACTTTATAATATCAGTTCCAAGCGTGTAAAGGATGAATCAGCGACGCCTGAACACACGAATTAAACCAATGTGACAGAATATTAGGTGCCGAGATTTGGAGCAGCAGCGACATTGTCTGTGTCTGTCTTCCTCTACTCGGCTAGCGAGTTCATGCTGTGTCTCCTGACTACGGCCACTTGTTAAGCCGACATGCATGGCAGATTAATTCTTTGTGGCTGCGTAGAAAAGCAATGATACGTGGTTATTATTGCAGATGTAACTTTGCAAGTTTTGTTGCAGATCGAACATGACAGTGGCGAGAAGTCAGGAGTCAGGCGAGTATGGTTGCCAGACCAGGACCGAGGTACAGTATCGGAATCCTACCCCTCGCCTATCTGCTCCCCTCCTCGCAACTGTAGTGCTGACACAAGCCTTACATTCTGATTTGCTGTAACCTCTCTAACCTTATCAAAGAAACAGAATCAAAGAAGTATCTTTGGTGTCCTGACTTTTAATAAAACATTACTGCTCTCCATGTCTCATAACATTCGTACCGTAGCCGTCATCGGCAGCGGTGTTATCGGCAGGAGCTTTACAGCGCTATTCCTTGCACATGGCTTCAAAGTGCTCGTTTTTGTTTCTGATAAGACCCCAGCTTCGGCGAAGAGACTAGAAGATTATCTCCAAAATGTATGGCCGACGATAGAGAAGCAGGGGCTCAAAGAGGGTGCTTCGATTAAGAACTATGAGCTTTTGAGCCGAGTTTATGATTTAGAAGCAAGGTTGAAAGAGTGTGAATTTATACAAGAGGTATGACTATTTCTAGGATCGTTTAAACTAACTTTCGTCCATGGTCTGAAATTAAGAGCGGTATCAATACTCAACATGCTGATATCCTGCGGCCTGCGGATAGAATGGACCAGAGAAGCTTGATCTCAAAATATCGCTCTTCGCCCAATTAGACACCTACTCCTCCCCCACAGCAATCATAGCCTCGGCATCATCCGGTATTCCATCCTCAAAGTTCATCACTGAATGCAAAGCTCATCCTGAACGGATTCTCATCGGGCATCCGTTTAACCCCCCTCACGTGATTCCACTTGTTGAAATTGTGCCTCACCCTGGGACGTCTCCGGAAGTCGTTGAGAGTGCGAAAGATTTCTACTCTTCACTTGGGAGACACACGATAATAGTGAGGAAAGAAGTGCCTGGATTCGTAGCAAATCGGATTCAGTGTGCGGTGTTCATGGAAGCCTTCTCGCTTGTGCAGAGAGGAGTGGTCACGCCGGAAGAGCTGGGTGAGTATCTCTCTGAGTGGAGATTCAATTAAAAGGGCTAACACTGCAATAGATACCACTATCACTCAAGGGCTTGGTCTCCGCTGGGCACTTACCGGACCCTTTATGACGGCTACACTCGGCGGTGGAGGGAATCCCGGCGGCTTCGAGCGTGTTGTGAACCATCTCGGTCCGGGACTTTGGACCTGGATGAAAGACATGCAAGCGAATTCTGTTGCAAATGATAATCATGAGAATGTGCTTCCGGGTATGATTCCAGTTGTTCAAGATAGCATCGGGATGGTTGATACAGTAGCGTTGGAGAGGGAGAGAGACGAATTGCTTATTGAGATTATGAGATTGAAGAAAGAGAAGAAGAATTTAATATGATACGTGATAGGGTTCTGTGATTAGAGTTAGAACCCCAAATACTGTATTGAGGCTCATCGATCGAGGTTCTCTCTTGCAGGGAAAACGTCTCTTCGTCCCGTACCACATCTCAAGCCAAGGCTCCTCCACCAGCTCCCCACCTCGAGCACTATATTGATGATAGCGCGCGGTGAGTACATGTGTGAGAATGATTGCAGCAGCGAGTCATCGAGGGATGCCGTTCATTGAGTAGCTGTGAAGCCTGTGATATTTACGAAAAACGTTTTCATTGAGTTATGTCACATTGTTTCCATGCATTCTGTCTAGTATGACTACATAGGAAGCAGTGGCATTCTATAGGAACATTTATGACGTCTAGGAGGCTCTTAGGCGTGATTTATTGTATATCAGTGTTCAATTTCATGATGGCATCGGCTATAAGTAAGAGGGTGTAATACCGACCGGAATGAGGTTTTGAATTTCGATGGCTAATTGAAAAGTGGAAATGGCATTCATCAGCGAAGCCGCCTTTTGGGTGCGCAATTTTCTGCAATCGAGCATGGAATCGCCTGCCGATTTAATGGTCGTCATACTTATGACAGGAGAGGAGCACGACGTGTATGAAGACAATAATATCAAATGCCACGAACTGTCACGCCCCTAGACGTAAAGCTCGTAAACACAATTTCAAGCCAAGTCTCAAACTGAGAGATGCAAAGTAAAATGGAGTTCTCAATGACAAATTGAGCGACTCGAGAGGATTACGAAGGTATGCGAAGACAAATACATATTTATAGTAAACAACTGAACTGGAGTGAATCCAATACAACTGCCGGAGAAACGCTAAAAACACCGCTAATTTCGCCCTCTGGTTCCTACTTCGCGGCGTTTTTCCAACCCTCAATTTCCTCCTCATCGCTGTTCGGTGTCTTGGACCTTGAAATTCTTCGTCCGCACCTTTCTTGATACAGTTCTGCGAGTCGCCGCTCCTCGCCATCACTCATATCTCCCGGCCTTCGTTTCTTGCTTCCTTTCGCAGCCTTTATCGCTTTGGTAGTCGGCCCGTCGCTCAAGGTTTGCGCTGCTGACCTTGAACCCAAGTGCGTCGCCGACTCCAGCCCAGTTGATCGAGGTTACAACAGAGTTGTTGATGATAGCGATGCAGAGCCTCTCATTATCAGTAGTCATGACGAGAGTGTTGGTACCTGTGAATTCGAGAGCATCGAGTCAAGTGTGAGAGATAGCAAGAGAGAAGGTGTGAAAGCAGGCTTAGGCGGGTCGGATCTTGGTATGTGACTTGTCAGTTACTCGGACCTCGACCTTCGAATTGATGTTTGCTTCTTTGTCACATCCTGGCTGCAGTTACCCCGTGGAGCTGGTAAACCTGGCGAGATTTCCGCCCACTTCGCTTCTCTGTAGCTTTTTCCGAGGGCATGGAATAGGCTAGGATAATGCGGAAACCCCACTCGTGGATACGGCATTCTAGTCAATCTAGCAACTGAATGATTTATGCTTAGGCCTAAAATTACGCTCGTTTTGTAAGAAACTGTTTCTTATTCCTTGACTGTCAAGAGTTTACATATTCACGACAGTGATGAGATACTACGGCGGTGGCACATACCGCCAGGGGTCTCGACTGGTATGCGGAAACCCGAAGCACTCCCAAAAACACAGAAGAAAAGATTGGGCGATTCAAACCGCTGGAAACGCATACCCCTGTTATCTCGAGCAAACATCAATCCCAAAGATCTCAGATCTCGCCTTCGTCCGCGAATTCGTCTGTCCTTCCATGCCCCAAGTCAGCGAACTCTTCACGTTCCTCCCCATCCTCCGACTCGCTATCCTCTTCCTTGAAGCTCATCACCCGTGCTTTTCTGGCTGGGAGCTTTCGAGATGACTCCTCGTTGACATTCTTGCGATCTGTCTCTTCGTAGGTACGCTCGTCGCCCTCACTCATAGACTGCTCACTATCCCCATCAGGCCGAGATCGCTTCCGTTTCTTGGATCCAGCCCGTTTTGCCTTGCCGTTATTCTTCGGAGTCGTTGCAGAAGCTGTAGTAGGTGCTTTCATGACTTGTGGAGTAGATGGCAACCTCGTTGCGCTGCTCGCAAGCTTTAATTTAAATCGACACCAGCGCTTACCTGCTGAGTTGGCAGAAATCATGCCAAGGTCTGCAGCCAGTTGCTGATAGTTGATCTTTCCGTCGAGTTGACGAAGAGCCGCCTCCATGAGGTCTTTGACAGCTTCACTAGACATGATGTCGCTTGAGTAGAGTGCTTGGTGGTGACTGATGTCTGTTGATTTTGAAGAAAGTTGTCGTTGTATGAACAGCTTGAGGTCGGGGGCGAGGAGGTCATTGAAATACTCACGGAAGCCTTCTGACTTTCTACAGGGATCTCTCGGGATACCTCTCGCTCGTTGTTTGCTTCATGCATGTATACATAACCAGCCACCAAGCTGCAGAGGGTGCATGGGATGTCGGTCCTTCACAGTTCATAAAGCAAGTTCCAGTATCGGCTTAATCAAGGCAAAACGAAGGCCTGAGAACAAGGCTCGCAATATTCTTCCAAACTACCAATTAAATGCTGCGCAGAGGGTGATGTGTGGAAGGTGTGGCATCACGTGATTGGTGACATTGATCTACCCTTCTGTTGAATGCAATTCGCTCAAAAAAACATTCCCTTTCATTAATTCTCAGATAATTACAATTCACTTGATATGTGTATCTATATATGATCCCTCATATACCTGGGCGGCCGAATCCCTCCTCACGCCCTGTGCCAAGACATATATCCCTGAAGGCAGTTCTCGTCCATTCTCAGAGCCACAGACTTGAGAAAAGCATCAAAAAGCACTTTCCATCACACATGTCAGCATCTTGTTGAGACATAGGATTGCAAAAAGAGCGCTCACCGGTACAACAACTCCCATATTGAATTCCACGCAGCTCGAGCTTCCACTGGCGCTGGTAGTAGGCTTCAACACACTAGTCGTCGGCGTGCTGGTACTCCCCTCCACGATGCTTGTTGTCGAGCTCTCTGTTACGCCACCTCCAATCGCAGTATTTGAAGGACTTGCTTTCGAAGGAGTTGCTTCCGAACTCGCCACCGGCGTCGTCGAAGCAGCCACACTCCTTATCTGACTCGAACTGGCACCAGCAGCCAACACATCCCCAGCACTAGAACAAATGCCCTCCGCGCTGACAAACCCGGGATAATCACTAACATCAGAGGTTGACGCATAAGCAGCACACGAACTCCACGGTCCGTCGAATAGATTCGGAACCCAGCTACCACCGCTGTAACACAGACATTCCGCTTGCACCGTCCCGGCGAGATTGTCGAAATTCGAAGTTGCCGACTCGCAGCTGGATAGGATGGTTACCGCCGTCTGGCAGATTGAGAGATTGGAGTCGACGGCTGTTGTTGTGATGCCTGCGTTTCCGCTTCCGCCGCCACCGTCATACTCGGTAGAGAAGCAGTAGGAGGGTGTTGGTTGTCCACAGCAGGATTGGAAGGTCTTATCGCCGAGGCTGTAGCATTGTTGGCAGGCTATGCTGGCGCACGCTGTGGAAGGTCAGTGACTCGGACAAAATGAAGTCGAAGAGAGAAATCAAGAGTGAATGCTAATCAGAATTCGGATGGGACTGACTTGCTATGACAGGATGACATGTTGACACCAAGGCTTGACACTCTGAAAAACGACTCGCTTCATACGGGATGATATCGCCTAACTGGGCAGTGGCAATCCGAAAGAGGAAGAGAGATACAAGTCGGTGCATTGCAACTGTTGCCATGGTGTACTTCTAGTTCCACGAAAGAAGATAGTAAAAAAAGGGAGATCGAGAAGCTTTCAGAGTAGAAAATGCCTTCGACGGGAGGTACAGACATTGAAGTACCACTTCCCATATTACTCAACCATTCCTGCTTTTTCCAGAAGAAGCACTGGACATGCTTCTTTCAGTAAACATCTCAAGCCTTGGCCAATAAGCCGATTTTGAGCCACCCGAGCACAGATTGTTTGAGAAGATTGGCGCCGGAACGCCTTGATTATTGGCGAGCTCGACGCGGCTGAGAAGCCACAGCAGTTCAGCTCGCCGCATTAAGCTTCATCAAGCATAACCAAGCGAGGCACCTCAAAGCTTGACTCGATTACAAATATTGAATTGTACATTCGTGGTAATCTTTCCTTTGGACTGTTTCTCGAAGTAGAACAGTCAGCCTCGTCTCAACTTGGGAAAAGTGCGATGATGGCGCCAAAGGAAACTTTGACAGAATGGGAAAAAATGCAGTCTACATGAGCTTTCCGGAGAAAACCTACGAATTGTAGTCGCTCTGGGTTATTTCTATCACTACTACCAACCAGATTGGACCAAAAGCTGAATGGCACCTCTCCTTTATTCTATCGATCCAACATGGATGTTGCCTATACTGCAAAAGAAAAGTCATGACTCATGCCTCCATACTCATATATCTTACAATTCATCCCACATGCCTTATTTCATCACTGAGTCTGAACCCTCTTCAAACTCTCCCTCTTAGCGTCAGCATCCACATCAACCAACTCTAACTCACTGGCCTCCGTGTTTCCAGCCACACTCCGTACCTCCACCTCTCTCCCTCTCCATGCCTTTCCCTGCGCCGCCCTCACAAACCAAGGAAGTGTCCCACCCTTAGGTATAGCAGTCCAGACCTGCTTTCTGTCAAAATCAGGGGGTTGCCATCGACCTCCACTAGCCACGTCCGTCAACCATATTAGAGTATTCAGGATTGCATAAGTGAAAAGCCCAGCAATGAGTCCGTAGGCTACAGAATAGCTGAGTGGCATGGTAGCGATTGTGATGAATGCAGGGAGTGCGTCGCCCAGGTAACTCCAGTTGATGTGAGCGACTTGAGGCATCATCAGACAGCCGACGATGATGAGTGTACAGCCTGTGGCCCAAGGTGGTATGGAGGCAAATATCGGGGCGAAGAATATGGAGATCAGGAAACAGATGCCAGTTGTCATGGCTGTGAGTCCGGTCCGGCCGCCCTCTGCTATGCCGGCTCCTGACTCGATGAATGCTGTTGATGGAGAAACGCCGAGGAGGGATCCGATCGAGATTGTCATTGCGTCACAGCAATATGCTAGGGTTGAGCGGGGGAAATCACCAGTGGATGGATCGACAACACCTGCATATCCGGCCATCGAGTAGAGAGTTGCAGATGCGTCGATGATGTCTACGTATAGAAATGTGAATAGCGCGAGAGCGAAGTGGCGGCCTGCTTGAGTTATGTCCCAGTCGTTTGCGGCGAGGAGATGTTGGATTGGTTGGAAGGTGATGACCTTTTGAAAGAAGGAGAACATGGTGTCTCCTGAAGGAGTGTGTGGGAAGTATGTGAAGGGTGTATCACGACTGAAGAGTGTTAGCGAAAGTACAATACAGCCCGGGCAGAAGATTGCTACTCACGGCCAAGAGAGGATCGAGACGAGCGCTATACCAATCATGATGGCTGATTTGACTTTGTACGACATTAGGTATGCTGTCAGCACACCACCACACATCACTCCAATCCACAACTGTTGTTTCGTTAGAAAGAGCTACTTCGTCTAGTACGAAGCTGGGAGTACTGCACATACCGTCGGGTTTTCCATCCTATGGCTGAGGCAGTCACCAGTTTGAGGGTCCCGAAACTGGGGTGCACATCCGCCGAGATCAGTCGGCGTATCATATGAACCTGTGATCAACCCAATGCCTGCCGAATATGACATTCCAATCTCAGTTAAGAAGAGGCCGATACCAGCGCCACTTGCAAGTTTGATGGAAGATGGAATGACTTTCACGAGCCATTGCCGCATACCAATCAATGACAGGAAGAGGAAGATGAATCCTTCGACGAAAACAGAGGTCAAGGCCAACCGATACGTTACAGGTCCGGTACCGTGGAAGCCAACAACTTGATAGGTGAAGTAAGCGTTGAGTCCCATTCCAGGACTGGCTTATGTCAGTACAGTACATCAATATGGAATTCGAAGATTCCGGGGCGACGCTTACGCCAAGGCAACAGGCAGGTTCGTGAGAAATCCAAACATGAATGATCCAAGTCCAGCAATTGCAGCAGTGGCAGTGATAAGGTCTCGATTCACCTCTATATCTGTCAGTGACTGTCGAATATTACTATAAAAATAAGCTTACCAATGAGACATGATGTATACTTAGGATTAGTGGAACAGGTAGGGTCGACCGCATCTTTACAAACACAAGTTCCTCCAGATTGTGTTATTATTGAAGCCTGTGAGATCAGAATCGCCGTTTCAAAACGGCGAGTGAGTGAGTACGCACGTTTACAGCGATAATGTATGCCATAGTAAAGAAGGTAGTAAGGCCAGCTCGTAGCTCAGTAACGAATTTGGAGCCTTTGAGCTCTTTGGGCTATGTCTCGTCAGCCACGCCACATATAGGGAGGAATTGAAACTAACATGACCTGAGCCCTCTAGTCGAAACACTCGACCAAAGGTCGTTTTTGAGATCTTTGCGTCAAGAGAGCTGACAGCGCTGTTGATTGATGGAATTTGCATGATGATCAAAGACTGAGATCACTTTTTCACACATGGAGAAAACGTGCGACACTGAAAGAAGTTATAATAGATCGCACTTTGAAGAAAAGGGGCGCTCAAGGCAGTACGAGAAACGTTCTTGTAGACAACTATGCATTCAGTCATATCTGATGGAAAACGTTTTAACTAAAACCACATAAGAAAGACCACGTACGGACCCTTTCCCGAGCTTTTTAGGGCCCGTACCTGGCAGCATCTGCAGCCACTAGATTCTCAAAGATCAACTTTGGTCTTCAAAGATCAAAAAATCGGGGGTGAGATGGGACGAATGGCATGACAAGAAGAGCATTCAATCTCCCATGGTTGCCGTCGAGTACAGCTGCACACAGCCGATCGACTTTAGTAAAAACGAATCATCGACAGTTCTCGAGATGAATGATATGCAGCTCCGTTGGTATCAGACGGAACGCTACATAGATGAATTTTCAGGTATAGCCGAATTGCTGAACTAGAGGGGTTCAGCCACATTGTGAGCAATCAATAGACGCAGGTCCAGCTCAAGGGACTTCATAATCACCCCACAACTCAGCTGTTTCATAGCCTTAGCGCTTTCGTCTCATTCACTTATTCTTTGTTAGTATCTCTTCTCCGTGGATCCGGGGGATAAAGGGATGAGATCGAGGTGATGGTCACACTGCGAGGCGAGACAGCGAATTCGTGGTACCTTTTTGCCGGGCCGTAAGTTATTTCATGCGGTGGCTACAACCTACTGCACATTGTAACATGCATTAGATGGAACACAGGAGATGGGCCCTTTTGCAAATCTTTTTGAAGTTCGTGGCGTACAAGTTATGAACCCGACAACATTGGCAGCAAATGCATGCACACTACAAAAAATCATTGGCTATCGATGTCAGTCTGTAAGATCACTGCAGAATCAATGACGGTTGACGATCTTCTACTCTATATACGAGCATGGAAGTATTGAGCAGCAGAAGACGCAACAAAGGCTCTGTTTGATTGTTCGATTTGCGACAAAGATGGTGAAGGAAGAAGTGCTCAAATGTTCAGCGAGATTGTTACAGGTCATCTCGCAAAAGAAAGCTGGCACTTCTGGGACTCCATGGCGTTCGGCTCGACCATCGAGTTGTTCCCTGGATTCACCTCCGCCTCCACCACAGACTCTATCTCTAAGGTCGTGTTCCCAATGGCTATGGCTGCTCGCTCATCAGGTCTCCCTCGATGATCCTGTACGATCCGGACACGGGAACTATCGAAAGCCCTCGAAGAGAAGATGTGGGCAATCTTCCAATCGCGTCCGGCAACGTGCAGGGCGAAAAGATAGTCACGTTTGTGTATCGTCATATTCATATCACTGAAGCACGACGGAGAGCTTTCTGGGGTGTGGGAGATGATCTCGCTCGTCTTGTTTGGCTTCCATGTGGTGGAGAACTCCTTTCCTCCCCCAGTGGCTTCAAAGTCGCGTGTCCGGCCAGCGCCAAATACTACCTGTCATTTGAATTGCTTTTGGCGGAAGTCACTGAGATTCATAATATCATCATCTTTATCCTCTCGCAGTGATATTTTGTCATTTTGTTATCGCCAGGAATCTGATCATCGAGTCGATACCAGAGTCTGCTCTTCGAGAATTCATCCACCATCTCATATTTTCTGCCATTGCAGCGCTTACCAAGATGTTCGACGTTGCCTGGACAGAGCCCGTCGAGACTGTGGGCCAGCGTAAGACTCGCAAAGACAAGAAGGCGAATAGACTATCTCAGGCTTCATCAATAGCAAGTTCGAAATCAGTTGAAAATTCTACCTCCCCATTGCAGACCCGACCTTCGCTGCTTGGAATTTTTAGCCATAAGAAAGGCACTCTTCAGAATTCCGGGTCGAACTCAAACTTGAGGACTGTACAAAGCGAAAGCACTCTCCAGGCGTCGAATAGGATTTCAAGTTATACAGTTGCCTCCGACGCATCAAATCAAGAATCGCCTGGTGCAAAAACAAACGCGAGACTTCCGCCGAACAGCTGTTCAGACGACCGCAGGCAAAGCAACGCCGATACAGATGTATCTAACCCCTCGGATGGTATGCTCCAGGTCATCCCTCAATTTGAAGAGAGCTAAAAATGCCAGATTCAGTATTCTCCGGATGGACTGCGAGGTCATCCACTGCAACGGAGTCCTCATGGGGCTCAAGCTTTAATAGACGAAAGGGGGACAGGGTACAACCCCTCAGTCGAAATTCATATATCACTCAAAGTACAGAGGTCACCGTCTCACCACGAGACAGTGTCAATGACGAGGAGCAGATAGCGACTATAGTCCGCATATCTTCAGCAGGGACCGTGCCAATTAAAATCAACAATTCGCCTTCACATCCACATCTGTAAGTTTGCATCTTCTTGCCTGAATTTCTCTAACCTAGCAGGACTCCAACAACATCAACTTTCGACTTCCCAATCCCGACACTCAACTTGGCTGAGTCTTCTGTGCTTCCTCGGAGGACCACAGGTATCAAGAGGGATCTTGTTCTTCGACCGAAAGAGCTGCCATCAGAAACATGGCAGCCCCCAGAGACGTGGCAATGCCCATCTCTAAAGATTGGACAGCCGATGATTCCGTCACTGAAGTCATCTCGGCGAGTTAAGGAGAGGAGAGGAGTCCCTCGTCCGCTAGAACTCACACATTTGCAAAGCAACATCCGCAAGATGAATGCTGCAAGCCCGAAGATTATTTTCGAAAGATTGAAGGAAGAATGGATTGGGGTTGCGGACGCATCCATCTATCGAGAATTGGAGCTTGAAAAGCAATTGTGGATGTTAGCTGCGCTGAAAGCACTCGGAACAGATGATCTCTCTGCCAATACTGGCGGCCCTTGTTTGGAATCTTCTACTTTCACTTCGAAGAAGATTCTGTCCCTGTACGAAAACAAAGGTATATCTCAAGAGCCTCTTTCCCTACTTATATCACATTGACATCCCCTTCAGCGTCCTCGTCATTTCTCTCTGCATCGAATCCAAACCTTGAGGTCCACCATCTCTCCACCTCACCGCTTCTCCCAAACCAATACCCCAATGTGCGTCCGCTGGCTATACCTGGACCTTCGGCCCAGTTGCCATACGCGTCTAACATATTTGGGTCAATACACGCATTCTCACTGCCGGCTCTTCTGCCGGCATCTTCGATCCCCACTCTGCTCAAAGATTGTCAACGAACACTCACCTCTTCTCATCAACCATGCTCTCCAGCTGTTTCCCCCACGACTCTCTCGTTTCCCTCCACATCAAAGGCCGGTTCATTACACCTTACAATTCTTGACCCTTCACCAATCCATGCTACCCTTGGGCCGCTGCTCCGAGCCTGGCTAGACACACATCTGATCGTGAATTTGGAACGACAATTTCGCTGCCTCAATCCAGCACGTCTCTTCCCAATCTGGTTGGCTGATGCGGGACTCAGAGCGGAAGGTAGCACTATATCTAACGTACGATTTCTGGCCTCAGTATATCATGACCCGGATGGCTTCTCAATGATAGACGACGCTGGTCAGGAACAAGATGTTGTGAGTGGGGATTGCGTGAAGCAAGAATTGAAGAGCATGGTGGGAAGAATGCTTTGGAAGGAGATGTGGGGGCCTTTTGTGAAAGGAGAGAAGTGGTGGTGGGAGGACGAGAAGGTAATCGAGGAGTGTGAGAGAGTTGGAACCTGCTGGGAGTATGCTATTATTCAGGCTGTCAAGGAGGATTAAGGATTTCATAATAACTTTGTAAGTTAAGTTTGGGAAAAGTGCTGCATTCGTCGTAATTAGGTTGGCCTGCGGTATGGGTTTTGCACTTTGGGGGGCGATTAATAGACGCTACATGGAGCTTGTAACTCACAACCATCCAAAGAACTTGTACCTTGTGAGACCTTCCAAACCTTCCTCCCAGAATCCATATTTTTCTCCCACAATCTTCCCCTCTCACCACCATCCACGCCCAACTAGCCCACAATTGTAACACCAGCCTTTCCCGCCTCATTTCTCACCCCATTCCAACGCCCCATCCTCGCACCACCATCCCATTCCTCTCCCACAATCTCACATTCCTCCCTCTCAGCTGTCTCGGATGCTGAAAAGCAAGCTTTGTCGCACATCGCAACCAGGAGTATTTCCGCACTCCTTCCGCGTTCCAGACCCCGCCCGGGTTCCTGTCCAAACAATTTGCCCCCACCTCTATAAAAACAACCACTCACGCAACCGCAAAACGCATAGCGCCCAAACACGCGATGTCGAGACGCTTAGATGGTTTTTGTTGCACGTCTGCAAAACGAGGCACGAGTCAACGGCATGTCTGAGAGTCTGCGAAAAGGGGCGAACAGTGGAGTGACCGGCCCGCGAGTCAGTCGCTGCTCACCTCGGCTTTTCGGACGGGCCTGCAAGGGCGGAATAGAGTCCGGCGAGGGTCGAGTCAGGATTGTGGAACTTGATTATGGGGCTGGTTTTGCATGACTCGATTGTTTTTCTGTCTTGGACTTTTATGGGCATGAGGCTTTGTCCCTTGCGTACTGGCGAATTCCTGTTATTCTCGCACTGCTAAGAGCGACCGAGTTCCTGGTGTCCATCCATAGTTGGAGGTTCATCTGAACGATGAATGGTGCATGTTATTGCAAAAGAATGTCTTACACTTAAGCAGGTTAAAAATCCCCGAAGCTATCGTGAAGCGTGGGCTCATCACAATGATACAAGCAAGTGTCTCAGGGGCATCCACTTCTGATTAGAACAGAGCACGGGCACTTCCGCGCTCCGTTGTGGTCGTTCTTTGAAGGGGCGGCACTTGGCGACGGCGACTCAGGTCAGTTGCTCAGATGTGCAACAGATCTTTTGAAGGATTTGTGTTCTTGATGGGATTGGATGGATCGTGTACCGAGGATGTAAATGCGGCGAGGTGAGCTGATTTCTCGATGTTCCAGGCGCCCAGGGCGAGGAAACCGGGAAATCGCCAAGTGGGTACGGTAGTTGTTGAGTAATCCACAAGTTTCCCGAGATATGAGAACAAATTCTGCTCTTTGGATTGTAGAAATTCATTGAACGATTTATGAAAGTAAGATACCAAGAAACCAGTGATAGTACGTAGTTACCAATTGTAAGGCATACGATCTTTTCCAGAGCGTGAGAGCCTTTCGCACTCAGAAACTACCAAGGATAACCAAGGTCAAATATCATGATATCTGATAAGGGATAAGGACCATTAGACCTGCGATCCACAAGCGCCTGAGCATTGGCAACCCACAATTTAAAGTGTGGAGCCGCTACGCTTTCGCCCCCTCTCCGAGCCTCTGACACAATGGAAGTGACTCAGTATCAGCTACACTTGGAGGTATCCCGTCATGGTGATTCATTGTAACAGAAGTCAGTGAGTCGTGCTCGCAAGTTCGAGGTGCAGATAGAAAGAAGATTCAAGAGCTATCTGAGATGAGTTATTACGGAGCTGGCGAAGTCGCTTCGTTCTGGCAGGTTTCTGGCTTCCGAGGTATTGATGGATCAAGTGGAGTTGAAAACGAGTCGTTCACAGCAGCCACGAGTCAAGTCAAGTCAACAATACGTCCGTTTATCGATGTGCAACAGTTTCTGATAGAATGCAGAAGCCGTGAATGCTTTCTTCTGCTCGAAGTTTTATGCGACAGATGCCAGCAAAGATGCCAGTGCAGATGTCAAGTGACGACTCGAATTACCGACTGTGCCGGAGAGTCGATGAAGTGGATCTGAAGTTGACATGACAGATACGACCTGACTCAAGGTCGAAACTGCGATGTGCAACAAACCGATAACGAGAGTAATGACCCTTGAGTTGTCGACAATGAGTCTTGACTCAGGCTGAAGTTCGCGACGTGCAGCAGCATCAGATCGAGTCTCGATTGGATACTTCGGCATTCAATAGCCTATTTTAACTTGTTTGGATCTGGGGATTGACTGCCATGGAGCAGGTACTCATGTGGACCTCGAATACAATTTACATGCCGTTTATCACTCGCACTCTTCAAGTGTCCTACCGATGAGTATACAATTTGTGAACATCCTTCAAGGCTTCTAATTTGTTGGGATATTAAAAAAGCTCTAGATATCAGCATCCACACAATCAGTCAAATACCTTTCAATGATCCGGCGAAATCGACGAAATGATTCGAATCATTTTTTTCGCGGATCAGGAGCACTACTTCAGAGCTTGAGAACCATATACCAAATCTTGTCGCTCCCAATGACTGACTAATCTCTCCACACAAGAGTGCTCCTTTGGTGCGCTAGTGACGTCCAGTAATGCCATTTCCTTCTCGACAAATTCGACGCCATGGTTATGATGATTGGGAATCGATAGATAAACGACTTCTCCATTCTATCCCTTCTCTACTTGTTTCCGCAATAGTATCCCCTGAGTCTAGACTTGCTCGCCATCCCAAGTAGACCAAGCTCGCTCCTCCCGTGGATCGGCAAGAAGGAGCACGACTGAGATGATTCTGAGACGCTGTCTACCTCGTCTCTATTTAATCAGCCCTTGAAGAACCAGATTTACCCTGAGTTCTTCATTCCTTCAGCCGTTGCAGATGGACACTCCCTTCTGAAGTCTCCGGAGACTCTGACAAAGAATACGACACCATTTCTGACCTACATCATACGTAGTAATGGCGCAGATTTCAGTGTCTTAATATTAGGCATTGCCAAATACCCAGGAGTCCATCGACTGGAAGCATATCGAAATGCCGGAGATTTGCCATATACCACGTGATGTGATGCCATAAGCGAGAATGTCCCGTCATGTTCCCCGCCTGCGGGACTTAGCGGGACCCCAGGTTTGACTTGCGGGACCTACTGAACCAAAGTATAACTCACCTCTAACGACATAAGACTACATTCATGGAAAGAAACCTCATACAACAACTTTTCAATCTAGTATTCGGATTAACAGCTAGAGTCGTTCTTCCCGTCAACTCTTAAGATCGTCAACACACTACTACTAATATGTTGGTCTTTGTACATAGAGTACAAAGATTTATCAGCACAGTGGGAGGGGTCATGTATCCATGTCACGTTGATTTTCGATCTATGTTGAGACAGTCAACACACTGCGTATCACGACCTTTCGCAAACTGGCCATTCAAAAATTCGGCAGCATACATCGTTTACGAACAAGTGTTCAGTTGAGGCATTCCATTGGTCAAGATTATTAGGTGTGCTCATTTATATGCACTGAATGACGGGAGCACGACAAGGCCATCGAAGTTTCGATCACCCCTTGCATTCACTACAAATGTCGAAGGATTCAACGCAACCCGCGTTAACGATCCAATTGAGGATGCTACTACTAAAAGCATAGAGCTCCATCCATTTCTTCAGACTTCGAGGCTTTTGGCGTAGTACCGCCAGTCACACACAGTCTTTGCACAATTTTTCGCATCACCGAGACGGATGCTTAGGCTAAACATTCGTTGTTATTTTTATTGGCTGCCAAGCGACAGCCGCTGGATTACTATCATTCCACAATATTTGCCTCGAGAAATAGTAGATGGGCCGATTAGATCTGCAATAAATACAAATGTTGCAGTTGGGATAGGATTTGATATTGGGATTCTCTCCGGTAGTCCGGCATCTCGCATAGAATGATCCTTGACAGTGAATCTACGGGAGAATTACCCGCCTGCCGAAGTTCTGATGCAGTAGATACTATCGCTTAGTATACCGAGCGGCTGGCTCCACTTGCCCTACAGCAGTTCCTCCAAGATTTACTTCGCTCTTGGCTTGAATCAACTCTTAGCCGGCCAGATTATCCGCAATTGGGTGGAATGGAATAGCCTATGTAGCATTTATGCGGCTGTGAGGCTGAGAACACAACCAACGTACCGGTACGCTTCTCATGGTACACTTTTCAAATGGAATTTCATCCAAGAGAAAGATATATTACTACGATGTCATGAATTTTCATACTCTCGATTAAAAAAGAATTGCGAGTTACCGCCGCTGCTGCTTTTGGGGCAAATTTCTCCTATCATTTCGATGTCACATTGCCCCACCAGGCTGGCTTGTCACGGGCTTCTTACAGTACTCCATATACTCTCGAGATTCGTCTCCACAGGTTGGCTTTCTTCAGCCGCTTCAATAAGTTGTTTCTACGGCACTCGTTCTATTAAAAAAATAGTGCTGTCAATCCGTCGGCGATTAAACGCATTTGTTTTATTTAAACAAAAATATCGTGCTCAATATTAGATACTCGTTTCTGTATTTGGAAAGTCCCGAGCTTACTTTCTGCTGAATTTATCGCTACAATCCCTGTAATTCTTCCTTCTGGTTCGTGCCACCATTCGCGCACCCCTTTGGGAAGTAGGACAAATGCCAAGCTGTGGAGGCAAGCGACACTAACGGCTCATCTCAGTCTGCTTCCATTTAGCCGGAGGAGGGGCGTCCTGAGGGGCTCCATGGGCAATTTATCCTTCTCTCTACTTGACGAGTAGCAGTACGGGGTGGTATAGACGAGCTTTTGACTATGCGAATCACGAGTAGCATTTAATGAGTGCCATTCAGTTAGGACTATATAACTATAGTCCCTTCCCCGCACCTTTCCATCAATAAGTCTGGGGTTTTCAACTTTAAAAGGGACGTCCTCCAACTATCCCGAAAACGACAATCGTGGGTGTGTCTGAACAACTCGATCAGAACTTCCACAACAATCGCCAAAATGGTTCAAGCACCTCAATTCGGCGCCAAGGCTGCCGAAGCAGATGTCCAAGTTGCACAAGCAGAAGCGCCTCAATTTGAGAAGGTTCACTGGACAAAGGAGCCACATTTGCGAAAGCTGTATGCCATGGCCGTTGTGCTCATGGTAGCATCTGCCACGACTGGATACGATGGGTAAGAATACGCTCCCAATTGAAGGAATCCGGCTGACCCAAGGCCTCAGCATGCTGATCAACACCTCTCAACAAATTGCTCTTTGGGGTGAATACTTCCCAGAGCATGCCAATGCCAACAAACTTGGTATATTGATCAACATGTTCAACATCGGTTCGATTATCAGCTTCTTCATTACGTGAGTCCCTTGAGCTACATCTCCAGCAGCGTTATAGCTAATTCTCTGTCCGCTAGTCCATATGTCGCGGACAGATGGGGCCGAAAATTCGCCATCACAGTAGGATGCCTGTTCATGGTTCTTGGTGGATGCCTATCAGCATTCGCAAATGGCTACGGAAGTTAGTGACACTCTAGTATTCGTCGTCACACTTGGGCTGAGCTGATATATGACACAGTGTTTATTGGAGGTAGATTTTTGCTTGGTTTCGGCAACAGCTTTGCTCAGATGTGTTCTCCATTGCTGCTTACCGAGATCTGCCACCCCCAACATCGTGGTCCAGTGACAGCTATTTACAACTGCTTGTGGAACTTGGGTGCCTTGGTCGTGTCCTGCATCGGCTGGGGCACTGCAAGCATCAACAACGAGTGGTCATGGAGATCGATTACCTTCATCCAAATCGTGCCTTCCGTCATCCAGTTGACGTTCATCTACTGTAAGTTCTGCCAATGAGTTCAAAGGCCCTCCCAACTTCTCTACTAGATACATAAGCGTTCGTATATATACTTACTTTAAATTCAGGGATCCCCGAATCTCCTCGATTCCTTCTTTCCAAGGATCGCGGAGAAGAGGCTCTCAGTATGCTCGCCAAGTTCCACGCTGGAGGGGATCGACAGAATGCCACTGTTCAATACGAGTTTCAGGAAATTAGAGAGACCATGCGTATTGAAGCCGAGCTTGAAACAGCCACGTCTTACATCGACTTTGTCAAGACCCGAGGCAACCGCTGGAGATTGGCGATCATCATATCACTGGGTATCATCTCGCAGTACTCTGGTAACGCTTTGTTCTCCAATTACATGAACACTATCTATGAAGGAGCCGGGATCACCGACCAGAATCAAAAGCTCGCGATCAGCACAGGCCAGACGATTTTCAACCTGATCATCACCATCGGCGCCGCTCTTTCCATCGACAAAATTGGTCGTCGGCCACTATTCCTAACTTCCATGGGTGGTGAGTGTACCTATCATGAGAAGTGTCCGTATAGCTACTAACAAATTCGAAAGGCATGGTCGTATCCTTCATCTGCTGGACCATCACCGGCGCCGTCTACGAGAACTCCAACGGCACCAACAAGGGCGATGGATATGCGCAGCTGGTGTTCATCTGGCTCTTCGGCATGTTCTACGACATCGGATTCTCCGGCCTGCTCGTCGCCTACGCGCTCGAGGTCCTGCCCTTCCACCTCCGCGCCAAGGGCAGCATGATCATGAACATCACCGTGCAAGCCATCCTCGCCATCGGGAAGTAAGTCCCCCTTCCACACATACATGGGACAACTCTGACATCATCGCAGCCAAACCAACGTTCTTGCATGGAACGGATTCCCTAATCACTGGAACTTCATGCTGTTCTACACCGTGCGTCTCACTTCCCACTCTTCCCCCCTCCTGGCTCGAGTTTACTGACATCTCTCTAGCTCTGGGACTTGGTCGAGTTCGTATTCGTGTACTTCGTCTACGTCGAAACCAAAGGCCCCACGCTCGAGAACATCGCGCGTATCTTCGACGGCGACGAGGCGGTCGCCCACATCGATCTGCACCAGGTCGAGAAGGAGATCCACAACGGCGAGCACATGGAGGAGCTGGATGTCGATGATGTTACACACGTGACTCCCAAGTCTGCCGTTTAAGTGTGGTAAGCAGGCGTGAGACTGCTGGCTTCCTGAGGAGCTGGATTAGTTAAGAGTGTCTTCTTGCTTTAGCTAGGTAGTTGAGTTCGGAGGTAGTCTTAATATCAATCTGTGTTGATCAGTTAGTTAGATAGTGGTTCCAATCAACGCTCGTTGCAGGATACGTCAAGTCTATACATCGTGAAGTGCCAGAAGTGCCAATGGGACATGGATCCCTAAGATTGAACCATTACTTCTGTTGAAATTCTCGTTATCTAGAACCTTGAAAAGAACCGAAGTTTGTGAGCAAAGACGAGGATGTAAACCTCCGTACGGGCTTATCCTCAAATTCCCAGGACTTTGGACCAGTTACATTCTCCAAACACTCAGGCGTCGCTTGAAAAGAACCTCTCCCAGATCCACCGCAGCTTCGGGCTCAGTCGCCCGCTCGTAAACGTACCGGAAACCCCAACTTGCCTTCTCTCTCTCTGTCTCCAAAAAAAAAAAAAAATCCCCTGAATCCTCACCACCACCATCCCCAACCCACAACAGACCAGCCCCAAATCCCCACAGCGAGATCAGCTCTCGACCGTGCATGGAACCCCAGATGCCCCCCGCCCAACACTTTCTCCGATCCCCGCTTCTTTCCCCACAACCAGCCATATATCAGGCTATTCAAGCACCAAGTGCATCCATCAGCTCTCCATCCCGCTCCTTCTTCGTGGGCGTAGCTCAGGTGTATTGTCGAGATCTCGGATTAAGTGTAGTAGTACTAGTTGTATGCCTAGCCCGTCCAGCCGTAGAGGGGAACAGGTACTTAAATGGAGACCATGTAGGGGTTAGTCTTAAGTTATTGTGTTACGGTAGTCGGTTCGTATTGTCAGTATCTCTGACGTTCTTGAGAAGGATCGAAGCGGTGATTGCTGGGCCGGTGTGGATAATGCCTGATCCCGACCTTGATCCCGATCCTGCAGCAGGGGCTCTTCGCCATCCAGACGACCTCTGAATGACCTGGCTCTGGTTCTTGGGGAGATAAGAAGTAATTGTCGTTGACCGTCAGGCGCTTTGTGGCAATCGGCGCGTGGCTACGCTATGTGGTCAGACAGCCCGCGGGGAAGACCTCCCTGGTGCAGAACTACCATCGATGCTATCTCAGGGCGGGGAAGTTACAGTGACGACATCCGTTACATGATCGTCTCGCTGAGCTACAGCGCGAAACTTTAGGGCAGGGTTAATGCCCTCTCATATATAATCACGGGGTACGACAAGAGGGCGTGGAGTCTACGAACGGCGAGAAGGCGTCGCCGAGCCGGGGGAAGCGTAGAGCATGCGCCTTGAGCGGAGTAGACATGCAAGAGGGCTTTGATGCAAGCCAGCTTCTTAGAGACGAGAAGATGAAGAGTTACGGGAAAAGCTTTGGAGGTTGAGATCGCCGCTGGGTGATCTCTAGATTTGTAACTCTGTTGAAGGATTGGTTTCAGTGTTGCAGTGCGGTATTTTCTGTGATTAGGAAGGGAAAGAAGATGTTTCACTGAGCCTTGAGGGTATGGATGTGAGTTTCTTTCATGATGGTATGCTATACTAGATTACAGTAGAGTGACAAGATCGTATATGGTGTGATGGACAATGCAAGAGTGCGCGTCGCCAGCAACACCTCCTCCTAACGCCTGATTTTTTGCCTTCTTTCATGGTGGAGAGATCAAATCAACTCCAGATTTTTCATAGTTTGCGTAAATTGACGTATGCTGGTAGTGCTGTCGTTAAAATCAGCTCGATGACAGCTGTTGCCTATGCCACTGCCAACGACGTGAGGGTAAACCCAAAAAGCTGGCAAAGCAACGGAGTCAACTTTGATACCCAAGTCTGTGCAGCAAGTGCCGAGGTTGAGGGTCAAATGTTCGACATATCCTCAGCCTCGACGCTGGTTTGGTCGAGTTCCTGACTCTCGCTTCCCTCACCGAAATGGTAAATCGTTTCCACCCTCACCACTATGCTGTCGATGCAGATGATGGAATGGCTCGGGCACACTTCGTGGGATCTGCATGCCAAAAGAGCTACCGCTGCCTTGTCGTAAAGGAGGTCTCCGAATCGTGTTTCCATTTTGAATTCCATTTTGTATCCCCAGACTAGCATCAAACTCCCTCTTGAAATCAGTCTGTCGTCCACCACCACCGACTCCTTCTCCATAGTTTCCAAGATTGTTGTTTGCGGTGATATTGTTGCCCATATTCTGAGTGTTCATATCAGGGAAGCTGGCGTACTCGTTTAAGCCGGGAAACTCCATCGAGTTCTGGATGATCGGAGGACTTGTAAAAGGGCTCGAATCATTGCTCTCTGGTCCGTGAGACGGGGAGCTGATCTCCTCGATTCTTTTGTCGAATGGGGTCATTCCTGCATTCTCTATCTTGAACTCTGGATGAGAAGCCATCTTAAAATCCGAGGGAGTGTTATTGCTGATACCATTGAAGTTGCTTGGAACTCCCATACCCATGGGTCCGAAACCATCGAAGATATCAACTTCAGCGCACATGTTGTGAGGCGTATCGGGGACGGTCTGAAGCATTGGGTTGGCCAGTGTGGGAAGAACGTCGTGGACCTTGGAGAGGAGTAGAGGCAGGAAGCGAGAATCACCGTTGCGGAGGACGGAGAGAAGGCTCATGAACTGGTGGAGGTAATCACGAGGTCCCAGGGTAAAGGGTTGAGGATTGGCGGGAAGAAGAGAGAGAACATCGGTCAGAGAGCATGCGACGTCGAAGAGTTTTTCGATCTGTGTTTCGTTAGTTCAGTCAGCCGTAGGAGATAAACAAGACATACCAATCCGATACCATGTACCTCCATACTCTGGTGTGAGAATTGAGAGGTCATCGCAACAAGGTCCCGGGCAATCTCGACAGGATATTGGAAGGTCATGCTTTGATCATCATGACCAGAACTCAAACATCCGTTTTGTATGCTCAATTGCCAGACCATTGTCCGCAGCCATTGCTGACTTGTACGCAGATCGGCTGCTTGATTCTCGGTCGAGTTGAGATAGGTTGGGAGGGCGTCGGTGAGTTGTTTTTGGAGGGCAGCGAGATAGGTCGGAGAGCAATCGCTTCGAGTCTTGTTCCACAGAGCGACGAAGTGCTCATCGAAAGGACGGAAGAGTGAGACGAGATGGATGAAGCCGTGGAGATGATGGGATTGCGCATCGGACGGATCGTCGTGTTCTGTCGGGAGAGAGATGGTTGCTTGCAGAGACAATGGTCGATGCCGTTGAAGGGCATATGCTCTATGCAATGGTCAGTAATTGCCACAGCGTACCCGGTTCGGTATTACCTTTCCGTAACGAAGAGCAGCCAGTAAAGCCTACGTCTCCTCGACGCTTCCACAGCATCGAACTGTAGATACGTATCTTCCTTCTGCATTCCCAAGATGTGTGCCAAGGTTGTCGCCTCTCGGAGATGGAACCAAGCCTTGTTGTGTAGATCAAGTCCAAAATAGCAGCCGAACAAGAAGAAACTCGTCACCAGACTGTTCATGGTGGGCGTCTCAAGATGATCGTAGCTCTTCCGGACCCTCAGCGTCTCCTCCAACAGTAGGTTCCCTGACACGATGTTTGTGCCTGGCAGGCTATCGAGTCCCAGAGGATCGCCTGGGATGCCCATTCCCGGCTGGATCATCATGAAAGCGCAAAGCGAGGTCAGGAGACAGTAGGTATCGACATTCTGATCGGCGTACAGCGCCTGCTGCTCCAATCGCTGTCGGTGTAGAATGGGGAGTGTAGGGTACATGTTCGCAAAGAAGAACTCGACGCAGTCTTTGACCATGTCGCCCGTGAGGAGGCCAGGCGTGGGCGAGAGCGTCGGACTGCATGGAGGGCTCGAGATTCCGTTGAGACGGTTCGCGACCTTGGAGGAGAGGGTGGTCTGTCGCTGTGTCTCCCTCAGCTCGCTGATCACCTTCGCTCGGGAGCCCTTGGGGCCTTTCTTCTGCGGTATCGCATGGTAGGTACAGGAGAGCTGGGCGGACGAGCAATTCCGACACGGATTGATGCCGTCGCATTTGACCTTTCGGCGATGACAAGCGTCGCACGCCCTCTTGACGGACGACGAGGAGGAGGAGGAGGTCGACATGAGGAGCGAAGACCAGCGTCCGGGACACGACGCTACGCGATGGAGACGACGGCTGGAACGTTGTATTTCTGTAGCTGTGACTCCTGGCGAGGTCTGGTCGCAGGGCAAGAGAGAGAGAGAGAGAGAGTATGGAGTCTGGAGTCTGGAGTCTGGAGTATGGGGTAGCAACAGTGGAGTTTGGGATGGTTGTGGTGTCAGGAACGTGGAGTTACTGGAGCACTGGAGCACTGGAGCACTGGAGCGCTGGACTGGAGCGCTGGAGGGTTGCGGGTGCTGAGCGCTGGAGCACTTATTCGGTCCGTCTCTGTCTGGCGGAGAGAAGGTTCATCTCATGAAATGCGGGGAGTGAGGAACGAGCTGGGCAGACGCTGCTCGGCGGTATTATTGGCCTGGGGGTTCGTACAGCACGAGGTCTGGCCGGGGTCGAGCGAGTGCAGAAGATGGTATCGTGGATGGGAGTTGATTGAGGGTGAACCGTGGTGGTGAAGGAATGGCGATGCTCTGAGGACGAGAAGGAGAGTGTATACTTGTTTATGAAGAGTGTTTATTTGGCGAGCGAACGAAGAATGGGTGAAATAAGAAGTGGAGTTGTCTAGCAAGGAGAATGAAAGGGATGGAATGCCTGAGGAATAGTGCCGGCGACGGGGAAAGGGGGGGGGCAGCCAAGATTAGTCCGAGTCCGAGTCCTCCTCACAAGTCATTCGCTGCCCTTCGATCACTGATCGGGGCATCCAAGGCCAGATCCCCTCATTATCCCCAGACTGGTCCTTCGTCCGTCCCTTCATACTCCCAGATGCCCTCTCTTCGTATCCCCCCTACCCCTCCCCCTATCCGGCTAGCGTGCTGCAAAACAGACACCTGCTGCTCTCCCGCCCAGATCGCGCGTTTCTCCTTGCAAAATCATCCTTCATGCACCCGTCCTCAAGCTGGGCGAGTCAGCACTCAGTCCACCCACCACGAGACCACTTCTAACTTCGTCCCACCGACTGAGCCATTCCATTCCATTCCACAACATGAGAACAGACACAGAGTCCAGTATCCCATCTGACGCGGAGACAGATGAGGGCTGCTGCTCTGCTTCCATCTCTCGATCTCTCCATCCACCGTCTATCCATCCATCACATCACCACATACGCCGTAGAGTCTCATGCCCCGAATCGCGCAATCTCATGCGGTGTGGTGCATCCTCGTTCGCGCGCATCCGTCTCCATTCGATCTCTTCGCCGATCCTCGTTGCCCTGCACCAATCGGACACACCAGCGCCAAAGATCCTGCCCTCACGGTCTAAGCTACCCCTTCCGGCATCTGGGGCGAAAGAGTCGTCTCACCACTCACCCACCCGCCTCCTTCTTCGTCCTTCTTCGCGCCTTCGATGACCGCTCCATTGTTCGTGACAGTCAGCCTCCGTACATGTGTCAGTATACAGTAGTACAAGAAACGCTTCCAGCTAGCAAAAGCCGCTCTCTTTCTTCTTGCCCCTTCTCACGGAGAATGGGACGACTCATGAAGAATTAATAATCCTCTGCCTCCGTAAGCGACACGAGGAGACTACCTCACTCGTGTGACCGAGCATGCTGGCATAATCATCACATCATGCCTTTCCCGCTACTGCACCGTTGGTATTCTACCGTACATCAAGGTCCAAACCCGTTGTACAGTACCGCTTGCCTGCCTCGACGTGACACTTCGGTACTGTACAAGGTACTTTACGAAGTACAAGGTACAACCGTTGCATCCCATCTCCGAACCAGCGAATCAGCCCGAACCAGCCCAGTCCCAAAACTGCCCTACCAACCACTGATGCGATCGAATAAGAACACCAAGAATACCCTCATCTTGTTGCTTCTCAAGACCTGCCTACGTCGCCAAACAGAAACTTCCCTCTTACTTACAAGTTACAGACTTCAAAGTATTGAAGGGCCACAACTTGTCCGCTATTAAATAACCCCCCTTCAATGCTGAAGGCACGTGAATCTCAATCAGGTGATTGGATTCAAGGCTTTCCCCTCATCGGACAAGCGTCCGCATGGGGAAACAGAGAAGGACCGAAGCCTGCAAGACGCAGAAGCCACGGCTCGTGCATATTCTGAGGGGCGTGGCTTGAAATATCTGGGGTTGGAGATGTCGACAACGACTCTGGCGGGATCTCTAAAATGCGGAGAAGTTGCCGGTAGTGGGATGTCTATGCGCCATGTGCGGGGTGAATCACGCCGGCTTCATATCTGCATCCAGGGGGATCGACGTTCTTTTATTTCGTGCAGTAGATGTTTATCATCTTGTGATTTTTTGTTCTCTCTGCAGTACGCGATTGCGTTAAATTTCGACGGTAAGTGTGTGCTCGACGATAAGTGTGTGTGTTTACACTCATGGCCTTCTTGACTTGTAGCGAGATGTCTCGGTCCTAGCTATAAGCAAGCTACACGCTCATAAGATTCCGAAACAGAAGGAAAGTTTCTTAGGATTATATGATCATATGATGATATAGCCGAATCTTAACATATCCTGTACGAGACAAAGTTCTCATCTTGTTGTTCAGCTCAAGTGTCGGTGACAACCTACTAATTACACATTTCGAGTCCGTATAATTAATTTAATTGCTTCATCCAATCTTAGCCCCTCGAATCTCAAGTTTCTAAGGAACAGTACCTTCCAACATCATCATCACCAGAAGACTTAAACCCATCCGGATTTCCGCGGCACAACCCCTCCCAGCATCTCACCCAACCCAAAACTTTGGTCGCCCGTCACGCATAAGCCATACCCTCTACACCATCAACACATCCCAACCCTGTCCACCCCTCATCGGTACCTTTCAAGCCTCACCCCCCTTCCGACAAGCCACAAGAGTTCCCCTCCATCGAATGCCACCCGTTCTCAGCAGCCATTGACAGCTGCAGCCCAAAGAAGGACCGATTTTAAATGAAAGGTTAATGCCTGATTGTCATGTCTACCACAATATCTAAACTCTGGTTGACGACCAGACACTCTGGATTGACAATCGCCCGGCGTGGCTGTGAATGATCGTCTCTACTGAGATGTTCATGGGACGACTTCTCCCGTCTTTCACGAATGGAAATAACACGGGATGATATCGACAGTGGCGACGATTATGTCTCGAAAGTGATCAAGGGACTGGGTGGTACAGGCCGTATTTCGATTCCCCAAGCCTTCTCAAGCTGCCTACCTGTCCTTTTGACCTGAAGACGCTGTGTCACCTACGAGGGGAGCTCAACTGGGACAAAGCTAATCCCCCGATCTCACCAAATCGCCACTTCACTGTATCTTCAGTACGTCGAGAAAGAGCTGTATGAGCACAAACGCCATCGTTACACTACTCCTCATACTTCGAGCCAGTCCTCGCTGCTGCTAACACAGACATTGACTCTAAAGGCTCCTCTCTGCTCTGTCAATCTGGCGCGTCTACAACATGGCGAGTACATACTGCTGGGAGAACAACATGTGAAAGCAGCTACCCAAGCCCCAGCGAGCGACTCCCGCAATATTCTCTCTGGACCGGGAATCAATCGTGTCATCGTTCCGAACGGCTCATCATATCAAGACACCCAACGAATCAGCCAATTTCCTCGTCCATGGTGGCTCAATGAACGACCTTCCCCCTCTGAGATCAGCAACTGCGACTTTGAGCCCTAGCTCGTCTATCTCTCGCTATGCTGAGATCAAGAACCCTCTGCCTTCAAGCGGATATCGACTCCGACTTAATCTCAGACGAAGCATCGATTGTACGTCTCGTGCGTTATTTGTTTTGATAGCACGTGAGGCGCTTTCTCGTCGTGCTTCGTCGAGGAGCGTGATTTGAGGCTGGGAAATCGCGGAAGAGGGAATTGTGGGTGATGATGAATTCATAGATAGCTTCTGCCACACTCTGTATATACTCAGATGCGAAATACCGTCGCTGAAGCTGCGCTGGCGATAGAGGTAGAGGTAAGTGAGCGAAGAAGCTGGTGTGTTCGGTATTTTATTTGAGTCTTTTGATGGGATTCCTATTCTTTGCTGGATGCGAGGTGGGTGGGAAGGAGGGGTTGGGGTGTGGATGTGGATGTGGGATCTTTACGTGGACAGCTTTTTCATGTTTTGTACAATGCTGGATTTAGTCAGATCTTCGATGATGACTGAGTTCATCATGCCGTTTAGTAGAGGAAGTCGTTATAGGGATCGATTAAGAGGATAGCTGTGTTTGCTGTAGACATGATGGGTTTCAATGAAGTTTGAACAAGTCTACTGAGAATAAAATTGAGTTGATGTATGTCTGCGAAACATCTTGTGCTAAAGGAATATTTTATCAGTTGATAATACTGCTTGAGTAAGCAGTAAGAATTTCTAAAGTCCTCTTACTGACTTGGTATTCAAGTATCTTTCTATACGTCTTGTTACTATTGCTTGTTTACAATTACCTACTCAGACAGCCATTGCCACTTGTCTCGAGAGTCGAAACCGAGAAGACGCTGTATAAACGCCGATTTTAGTAGCTAAGTGACGGTGGTATCCCTACCATACTGAGAGGATCCAAGAGTTTTTTTTTTTTGGAGCAGATGAGCGGATGAGAGTTTGACCGAATCATGCCATAGAGGGTCTCTCAGACCGCTCGAATGGCGAGAGCATTTTGAGTCGAAGTCACGAGGTCTAGGTCTGGCAACTTTGAGCGTCGTCGTCGCACAGCTCTTGCTGAGTTATGAGTTGAACTCGTTTCCTACTGCAGACGAAGGATTCTGCGCCACATTTAGCTCTGAGAGACTCTTGTTGAGGCCATGAAACAGTCTATCCCGCCCTTGGCGACTTCGCCTGAAAGCCGGAGATGCTTTACTGAACCAAAGCAGCACTCTGATAAGTGATACTAGGGGATAGGTCTGTAGCTTATGTATGTCGAGAAGACTCACAATATGAAGTCATCGATTTAACGCGCTCATCACTTAGCCTTAGCCTATACGCGTCTATTCCATCAACGCGTGGATGTCAAGGTCGCCAAAAAAAAAAAATCATGGATAAACAAAAAGAGGCAAAATTTCAAAAGGAAAAAAGGAAAAAAAGAAGCAAAAATTTAGAACCGCAGATCGTACGCGAACTCTCGCGGATTTTATTTTTCAGAGTAACAAGGCTATTCGTGTAAGCCTGTCGGGCGTGTCTCTTACTTTCGGCGGTGGGGGCCAGGTAGCAAACTCGCCTAACTCGAGTATGTGTTGGGCTATGGTACCTTTGATCGTGGCAACAAAACTCTTATTTTGTGATATACGAATACTTGGGATGTTGAGGCGGCTTAGCTGACTTTTGACTATGGATCTCTTGGTTCTGGCATCGATGTAATAGACCGAGCCAATACGGTGTCAACCCGAGCCTGAAAGGGCTTGCCGCCTCTATCGTCTTGACCATATCTCTAACCGTATGCTTTAGTCGGTCATTGAGGACTAGGTACCTGTGGCTCGCAGGCTCGCCAGAACGGGACTATCTGTAAATGATATTGATAAATGATGAGAAGATATTAAAGCTCTGAATGTCTCAAAATGCCGTCACAGTAAGCACAAGGGATTGTGTACCATGTTGAGCTGAAGACTCGCGTGTTTCCGCTTCCAGCAGCTTGGCACACGTCGACCCCCGCAACCTACCTTGGCAGTGGAATGTAAGCGTAACAACTACTTCAAGTTGTCTGGAATGCAAGAAACGCTCACAAAATATCACACTCGAGGTACCACCTGGCCCCTTTTGCGATCATTCATCTTACAACCGCACCTCATCAATCATGGATTTCGTCAAGAACCTTACGGGTGAAAACAACCAAGGCCAAGAGCCGTCACGCGAGCAAGGCCAACAAAATAATCAGCAGCAAAACTCTGGCAGCAATGGTGGTCTCTTCTCTGGCATTGGAGATAAGTTGAACTCGGCTGCGGGGGGTGGGAAGGAGGGTGAGAAGAATGAAGACTTGCTCGACAAAGGTTCGTCTCCTATTTCCACCAACAATCCTCAGAAAGACATGTGCCTTGTCAACTTCATACCGAGGAGCAATATTTACAAGTAATTGCTGACAGCTTATAGGAATCGACATGTTCCAAGAAAAGGTCTTGGGCCAGGGGCCGCAGGATAATGAGTCGGCGGTAGAGCAAGCGAAGGATGAGCAGATCTCGGATTTCATCAGGAGGAAATATAAGGAGGAGACTGGAAGTGAGATGCCGATCAAGGATAAACCCACCAGACTCGGTTAGCTGATGGACGAGAGCTGGAATCCAGGACAGAGCAGACCTTGTCCACACAATCAAGCTACTTTCTCTATTTCCACAATCGTTAACGCAGCCCATTGTACAATCTACCAATGACTCCCTCGAGGTCGCTTTTAGATTTCGCAAAGGTGTCAGGGAAGTGAAGCATATCTAAGGCGAATGGGGGTCTCAATGCGCTGTTGTCGACCGGGAGTCGGTACGAAAGGCTAGCCACCTTTCGTATGTTTGAGGTCTAGCATAAGGATACTGTATTCAGGAAATCTTCACGATGGTTTTAGACAATCACCAGAACGAGTCCCTTACACAAGCAAACCTTATTTTTAGGTACACAACATGCATCAAACACTTCGTATTAAGTCTTCCTCATCTATACCTTCTCAAGATACTCCTTCAGATCAGTGTATTGGCAGTTTGGCAAAGTTATTCGAAGGACCTGCCGCCTTAGAGATATAGGTGATGTAGCACACCTTCTTTTCTTTATTGATTTCTTCCATATACGCTCTCACACTTGCTTTCTCAGCATACCATGGTATCTCCTCGGCAGCCGAGCTTTACGAAAGCCAATCTCAAGTTAGCTTAGCGTTCCTGGTCTGATGTTCCCAGTCGAGTTCATCATTGCAGGACAGCATTTCCACTCACCAAGACCATTCATTCTGCGCAAAATGCTTGACACTAGCAATAACTGCTACGTCAATCAAGGATTTCTAGGCGATGCTTCTAGGATCGAAATCGGCGCCACTGAAACAGAGAGATGTATGTGTACACCACTTCGGATGCGGATGATTTGAGGTCTGTCCAGGTAGTCCACCTGGGCTCAAGGCACACCAGGTCTGTCTTCAACAGCAGCTGCATCTAGTTTCAATCCATCAGCAACTGAAGGGTCATTTGTTCCTCATTTTGAGCAGCTGCCACGGGGATTTGGATACCTGATGGGAGAGGACTATAATCTAATGTTTCCGAGTTCATTCGAGTACGTCGATAATTTCCTAGGCGACCTCTGTAGACCTCTGTGCTAGCTGGAGACCAGAAATAGAACTTAAGACAGCGATTTCTTCGACTTACTCCCTGAGCCACCGGTGATTGTAAGTTTGACCATTGTTTCTAGTGGTATACAAAACGGGCGGAAATGGTCTGGCTTGATGGTTCAATGATGATCAGAATTTCGGTGATTTCCAGTCTTCATTAATAGTATACAAATAGTATATTTACAAGTCATTTCATTATTTGGTTGATCGTAGGCTTGTGGAACAGATCATCTGAAGACGAAAGGGGAGGATGAGTATATGATTGGATGGACAGAAAAAACGATGCTTTGTCAGCCACGCGAAATTCCCACCACCCACGGTATTCCGTCCGTGGGTACAAGTACCTAAAACTGTCACCCTGCTTGATGATGACCAAAAACATCCTCAACCATCTCGGGCAAACAACCCCTGTATTACATTCCTTTACATATCCACCTTCCACTAAGCGGGTGGTTTGAGTCCAATGTGCAGCCTCCTCACAACCCCGTCCTCCGACGCCGACCAACATCACATTCCCGAATTCGAAGGACTGAAGCCCTACCTCATCATCATTGATAAGCCCGCCGGTCTTCCAATATGTCTTAAATGCCAAAACGCCATCCTTCCTCGGAGTCTCATGGACCACCTTCGAAAGCAGCATGATCTCCCTGTCAACCTCCGAGCAGCCATCCGACTGCTGGTCTCCACATTGCCGTCGCTGGATATCTCCGATCTGCCCCTCCAACCCGACGGCTCGGTAGCCCTGAAGGAACTGCGTGTGGTAGAATCATTTCAGTGCAAACATTGTTCTTTTATTCGTCGGGATGTCACTGATGTGAGGAAACACATTAATAAAGAACACGATCTCTCGGCTGCGGGAAATTATGATCAGATTCAAGCGCAATCTTGGCTTGGTGGGAAGAGAGCAATCTATTGGAGAGTCCAAGTGCCTTCCATGGATGCAGGAAATGAGCCGCCGGATTGTAGGTGGTTCGCTCTTTATGAGAAGGGTTATGGTGTTAAAGCTCCAGTGAAATGGCCGAAACACTTCGGTAAGAAAGAGGAGCAGGCAGGTCTGTAGAGTATTTCCGGGGTTCTCTCTTCTTTCAGTGGATGGGGAGTTTGATAATTGGCAGGAAGGGATTCACGATATTAGCATTCTGAAATAAAATATACCAAGAATATTTGCCGCAATCATGGCTCTCCATTAAGATATTCCCAAGCAGCCAAGGCATGCGTCTTGATCACAGCAATAAACTCTTCAACAGAAACACTCTCATCCACGGCGGCCATACTCTCAGGACTGACACCAAATACATAAGCAGGAACTGAGTTGTATCTCCAATGTTTACAATCCGTAGCACCTAGGGACGGTATCGCCAATGGTTTCTTCCCCGTCACCTCTTCTGCCTTCCTTGCAAGTATCTCGACCATCTTGTGATCATGTGCGCAAGCAGCCGCAGGATTGCTCGCCGCTTCCTGAACTTCCAACGTAGCTTCTGGGTACTTTTCCAGAATCCGATCAATGACTTCGAGGACGTCATCACGCTTCAGCCCAAGCGGTAGCCGGATATCAGCTTCGAAGATGCATTTGTCTGGTATCATATTGACCTTCAACCCTCCATTGAGAGTCCCGATATTGAGCGTAGCTTTTAACATGATGTCTGCCGCTCCATCTCCCATCGCCGCATCAACAGCGTTTCTGACATCCTGTCTCTTCATGTAATCCTCCAGCGCTTTATCAAGTTTCGGCACAATGCCCTCCACTGCAGCCAATTCATTGATCAGCTGTGCAGCAATTCGAGTAGCGCTCTTGGTCCGATGCAAATATGCACCATGTGCACCTTCCGTACGAACGGTAAATCTCAACCTCAAAGTCCCCTTCTCGCCAAATCTGATCGTTCCAAGCCCACCAGGTTCGGCATTGATCATGCAGTCGCCTTTCCATCGCTCGCCTTGGTCAAGCAAGTACTTCGCGCCAAACTTCCCGCCGGTTTCCTCGTCGGATACGGCGCAGAGTCCGAGACTGCCTTGGAGATGCGAGCGGTATTTGTGCAGGTACGTGTATGCGATGACCGATGCTGCGGTGCCCGCTTTCATGTCTACTCCCCCACGGCCGTGGAGACGGCCATCAACCACATCGCCTGACCAAGGGTCACGCTTCCAGTCTGGCGCGGAATTCCCCACGGGGAAGACGTCGATGTGGCCGTTCAATATTAGACGCGGACCCTGAGGATTTTGGCCGACGAAATCGGTTACTACATTTGGCATCAATGGCTGTGGAGCGATGATTTCAGACGTAATGCTTTTGGATTCGAGATACTTGATGATAACATCTGCTGCTTCTCTTGTGTCTCCAGGTGGGTTCGGAGACGGTGCTTGGACGAATGCTTGCAGGAAAGCTACATGACCAGCTCGGTCTGCTTCGATCTCTTGGAGAAGCTGCGATGCTTTCATGGTGAATTCAGACGCCCTGTAGACCTTCAAGAACTTTGATAAAATTAGCTGAAGTTTCCGCCACAACTTTTATCCCCCCGAAAAGCTCTTATATTTCTTATGCGTGGAAACTTGCGTGATCGCTGATCCGGCGAGCCAAATTCGGTTAGAACGATCCAGATGGAGTTTCTACAGGAATACTTAGTCACTACTCAATAATAATATGGATTTTGGGAATCCCACTTTTGTAGAGTTTGTAAAACCTGTATCTTCCTTACGTATTGTGAATATCACATGATTCTCGACATAGCGCACACGTCCATCGAAGGCTTCCAAGGGCCAATCAGCATCTAGCTAGTTGGGTTCGGTGAAGCTTAAACGAACGAAAGTACCTACTATTGTTTGCTCGACCAGGAATTTAAATAGATATACCTCAACCTTAGAAATCATTCTCTCGGATTCGCAACATCACCGACTATATGTCACCTATCCTAGGCCTAGAGAGAGGTTGCAGAAAGTCTTGTACTGTATCATGTTCGCTATCATATTTCTGGTACACCTGGTCCAGAGGTATGGAATTGGCCCTTAGCGGCTCTACCGGGTGCACCGGGAAAGGGTCAGAGGAATGGGAGAGGGGCTGGCAGTCGTGACTCAATTTCTTTTCCCGCCCAGTTTTGGATTTGAAAGGTACATACACATATATACAATATGATCGACATTTCACTTCCCTTACCAAGATTAAAATATTATTTTGTTGCGTAGAAAATTTTGCTTAAAGTAATCTGCATTTGATACTATATACTTCAGTAGCTGACGATGCAAAAAGACATATTACTAGCCAGACCCTGAAACTATATCTTGTATCATTCAGATGATATATCTGAAAGAAGGATGGTAGTCAAATTCTTCCTCCAGAGATCGAAAGGTACGAGGATCCGTCTCGCCCCGCGCTGCATACTCATCTGCCACACGGTCTTTCTTCTTATTCTGGTAATTCATCCAGAACATGACCGAGATCGTGTTGATCATGCCGAAAATGAGAAACCCGAGAACTACCGAGTGGCCTTTGACGAACTTCGGAGGATTGTTATAGATATGAGTTCCAGCAATGGCAACGGATTGCCCTATGACCTCAGCCATGCCCCATGTTGCAGAGCGTTTGGTGTAACCGCCAGTGTTGATGGATAACCAAGCGACGACTAAGACGATGATCGAATAGACCCCCGAGGCGACTAAACTCGCACCGGCAACTTTCACGGCGTTAGATGATACCGTGAGAAGAATGATGTATCCGACACAAGCAATCGTCTGGCACAAGAGAATAAAGATACCCTTGGCATTGAAAAAGTCGCTGAGGGAGGTAACGATAAGCAAGGTAACCGTTGCACTCGCGGAGGGAATGATAGAGAGTAACTGTGTGTGCAGAGGCGAGTACCCAAATTCAACGATGAAGGTAGGCAAGAAAAGTCCAAGTGACGAAAGCCCGAGGGTAGACCCTGTGGCAATCCATACGAAAGCCCACGTCTTGGGGTCTTTGGCTGCAACCAAAATCTGTCTAAGATCGATCTTTGCGCCCGGTGTATTGTATGCTATGATTATATGTTAGTATCTCATACTCGAAGCGTCAGCTGGCGAGTAAGGTCATCAAGCTTACATGCAGATCTCGTAATGGCCAAATCAATCTCTTCCTTGGTGAAGAGCCAATGCTTTCCATTCTTGATCTTGTCCGGGAAACGGGGCAAGAGCAGCAAGATCAAAGCGCCAACGCCTAGCGATATTGCTCCGTCGATAATGAATAGCCATCTCCAGGAAGCTCTTCCAGTTGCTTCAAGTGTCAAATTGCTTTGGACGCCGTAGGCAATTAAACCACCAAAAGCACCCGAAATAGTGGCCGCTGAGTAGTACAGACCTAAGAGGTGGTGAGCCAGTGTGAATACAAAGCGACAGGATATCAATCTAGGGTTGGATTACCTGCACGAGTGGCTAATTCATCACGCTTATACCAGAGACCAATGTAGATGCCTAGACCTTGGATGAAAGCTTGAGCAGAGCCGACGAAGAACCGCAGAGCGAGGATCGTCGCAGGATTTTTGGCAGCCGACATTGAGGCCACCAAGGCGGCGAAGATCAGAACAGCAATCCCAACAACGTGATTTGGGTGAAAGTAACGAAGGATGATGTTTGCCTGCAAGAGGAAGAGGATGTATCCAACGACTATGATTTGAGGTCAGGTCATGGCAAACAAGAGGTTGAAGGCCAAATTCTTACTGAATAGTGTCAAGCAATTTTGATACTGAGAATTGCTCATTTTGAGATCCTTTTGAAGACCCATGATCCGCGCATTTCCAATTCCATTTCGATCCTACACCAGAGTCAGTCAAAAGAACTCAGATAGAATGAGCAAGAGATCCTCACCAAGTAGGCTACAAAGAATACCAAAGCGGCGAAGGAAAGGATGATCGCGTCTGCCTTTCGCACCAGTTTCTTCTCGAGCGGAGACTTTTTATGAGAGATCTCGGCATCGGGAACGAATGCAGTCGAGTGTTTCTCTTGCTCGTCAACTTCTTCTGCGTCACCAAAGGATGCTATAGTCTGGGCATTGTTGTTGGTCTTGGGGTTCTCAAGGTGACCCACGTCGCCTTTCTCGGGATCCATCATGTATGGAGACGAGTAGGTTCTTCAATATTTGTGAGAAACAAAGATGAAAAGGAAGAGGAAGAATAGGAGTTGATCCGAACTGAAGCTGAGTAGGGGGGACAAGACCTCTTTTCGAAGAATTCTTCAGGATCTAGGAGACCTTAAATACAAGATGAAGGCGGACGTGTCATCCATGTTATGGACTTTCGGATATCCCCAGATTCACTCATGGAGTAAGGTATAATCATCGACCCGCTTCCAGACCTTCTCCCTCCACGTCTCCTTTCCCCAGTTGACCCCAGGTTGCCAAGAATCTGATCGTCGTACGACGGCACATGTGAGCTAGAGCGGGAGAAAGGTGGAGAAGAGCGCAGCGGGGAGAATTCAAATTGGCATTCTCCGTATCCAAGGGCAACGCCATGCGATTCTTGTTATTGTTATTGGTTGTAAGAGAGTTCATGAGGCTCAGCTAGCCGCATTCAGCCATCTCCTTTTTTTCTCGGAGCGAAAGCGCTCACACTAGCGTCTGATTGGATGGACGAAATACGAGCCGCCAGGCCAAACGAGAACAAACTTTCCATGCGAGGGATGACCAGCTCGATCCGGCACCATAACCCTCCAAGTAAGGTTCGCACACAGCAGCAAAGGCAAGGCACGTGAAGGCGCTAGTTTAGAGCATTAGCATTTGAGACCTTACGCTCGCACTGAACGGAGTGTTTGCCGCTCTTGATGAATATCGATATCTGCCTCCTAAGGTAGAGCAGTCCGAAGGCTATTAGCGACTCTGCATGCTCGAGCGCCGCATCGCTCGGGCAGAATTACTCTCAACAAGCGACCGCTCGACGGAGCGAGGAAAGGAGAGGAAAGGAGAGGAAAGGCGACAAAAGACGTCGGCGCGTCAGGGCATGGTTATTGTGGGCCATGGATGTCCGCAGACCACTGGCGCCGCTGCGCGCATTTGATACCGAGAAGACCAACTCTCCGCTGGGGCCAGCACTCGATGTACAGGGTCCAATTGTGCCTCCGTATAGGCAGAAGAGAGTTGCATGCATAGATTGTCGACAGGCAAAGGTTAGTGAACCCAGGATCGCGGTCACCTTCTATTCCATCAATATGATTGGCGCGGAAGAGTGGTGAAGCGAGGAGAGTAAAGGATGATGAAGACGATGATTATCGTTAACGAGAAGCTGCAAGACTATGAGCACATCGTTCATGCTACTTCTCGTTTCTCTATCTTGCTACCCACTAAGCAAGCCCGTTTGGGGAAAAAAAATAACTAACTAGTCTTATCATCTAGCTGAAATGTGAAGGCCGTGACCAAAACTCCGGCACATGTGTAAGATGCCGTCGGCTATCTTTGCGATGCGAAGTCGACGCAGGATATCGGAGAGTTAACAAGAGACTGTAAGTGGAACCATCTATGAGCAGACAACCTTTTTAATAATTTGCTTCCAGACGAATCAACGAGCTTGAGGAAGAAGTAGAGCAGCTTCGTTCTGTCGTTGGACATCATGGCCCTGACTACACGGGTTTGTCTCATGAACCGTCAGTTTCTGACGCAGCCATGGACAGTTCAAGCCGACCCATGCACGTCACGCCGAACTCTGCATCTGTATATCTCAGTCCGTCATCCCATGAGCAAAGCCCGCCGGAGGTTGCATATGATGGTGGATCAGGCTACTCGCCATACGATGCAGCGCGTCCGAAAAATCTCCTTGCATCACCGCATGTTCCATCTGGGACGGGCATGATACAGGATCAGTATAGTCACTCGACACTTCTGGCTACGGAAGATCAGACTCTCGAAGGTATAACTCTTACTAAAGAAGAGATCAGTGTGCTGTTCAAGAAGTAAATGCCAGTTGTCCCTCCTCCGCTCCAACTTTGCTAATTAAATCTAGCTTTTTCGAGCACTATCACATATTTTTGGACATTTTAGACCCGTCGCTCTCACCAGATACCTACTACGCAAACTCTCCTGTTCTCTTCTGGACTATCATCAGTGTTTCTTCTCGTCGCGCTAGGGATGGCGCCACCTTGTTTACAGCTCTTAATCCCTGTGTTACTAAGCTTATATGGAATGTGATACCGGTGCTCCCACATTCTCGTCATACGGTTCAAGCCATGATTTTATTATCCGTGTGGCCATTTCCCACCAGTTCCATGTGGACGGACATCTCCAACATGTTAGTTTGCCTTGCGAAGACCACATCTATGCAAACAGGGCTGCATCGACCCGAAGCGGTTCAAGATTTCTCGAGAGTAAGAACTCAACTGAGTCGGGGGGAGTTTACAGACAGTGTGAAGACTTGGGCTGGCTGCTTCATTGCTGCGCAAAGGTACATCCCCTCTATCGTTTCAAGAAGCATCCTAATCGGTTGTGGTAGTATCTCGGCCGCCGTTGGGCACCCTTCCATACTGACTCATGACTGGGCAATTGACCAAGCATGTATGCGGGGAAATAAATACACACTTCCGGATAACCTGAGACTTCAACTACTCATATACAGATTTATTGCCCGAGTCAATAAATTTATGGCAAAACACGATGGATCTCCAACTGGGAGCCCTCCCGAAAGTGAAGTGGGTGTCCTGATGGCGATGCTGGAACAAGATTTTATAGACTTAGAACGGCAAATTAGCCACAAGATCACAAGTGAGTACTTTTACTTCCCTTATGGCCTTATGAAGTATTCAGCTAACCGCTCTGTAGCTATCCACCAAATCCTTCTGTGCATGGCTTCTTTACAGCTTCGGATATACTATTTTAACATGACATCAGACCCAGACATTCGAAAGCAAGGTCTTCTGAAAGCGTACAGCACTGCGGTCGATCTAGCATCAATTGCGTCAAAGGCTGACAATACGTGGGACTTTATTACCTACGCACCAGATGGCTACCATCAAATGTTAATATTTGCCGCTGTGCTGCTTATGAAGATCATCAACTCTAGCTTCTCAAGGTATTTAAGTGTAGAAGCTGGCCGGAAAGCCTTTAACTCACTGTTAGCATTGATACGACGAGCGAGTTTGGAAGACAACGACCTGAAGGGACGTGCGGGCAAGATTTTGGCTCAATTATGGAACATTCACTATTCTGCCAAAGAGAGACGAGAACAAGAACCAACCTTGAACATCAAGACGCGCCAAGGTGCAAGTGTGCTCCATGATTCACTTTGGATATGGAGGGAAGAGTTTGGAGGTCAGCGGTCTGGCAATCCAGTGCCACTGCCTGCTCAATCATTACCTGAGGGAAGGCAACCAAGTAAGATCATCACTGCCGCACACTATGTCTTCGTTTACTAATGAATGTAGTTGACCCTAGAAATGATCTTGCTGAATCTCAGCCACCGCAAAGCAGCCACGGTCAGCAAGAACAAGACCAGAGCCATGAATCCCTGGCTGGTTTGAGCTCCGACGTAGACAGGTCTCTTCTACCATTCCAGCCCAACAGTAATCAAATGATATCCGCAATGGATCTTCGAAATGCTGATTGGGTTTGGGATATTGGATTTCCGTCCATGCTTGAGATTGATCCCAATATATTACCGGGGTCTTTTCAACAGTACTGAAATGGATTGATGCTTGGGTACGGCACGAAAAAAGCGGCTGATTTGATTCTCTCAGACAAAACGAGATCTCGGAAACAATCATGGATATTTCAGGATTCAAAATGTATATTAGCAACCTTTCTGGTATGACAGTGGGCTCACTACGTCAGGCGAAGTCGACGAAGTCTGTAATTGTATGAGTGTGTCTGGAGAGAGAGAAGCTCTACGGTACGAAGGGAATTGTTTCAGTACAGTGCTGGCTTTGGCTCGCACGTGGCACACAACTCATGTGACCATCCTGATATCTGGTGAAAACTGTTTCGATGATATCGATTTCTTAGAATTTATAATATGGCCGAGATGGCTAAGGCAGAGCGCAAGTGCTGCATAGATTGCACCCTTTCAAACCCGGAATGGATTGAGGCAGCTATTTTACTGTTAGGATACTGGCGGGTTCCGTTGAAGAGACTTCGCGCTTGGGGAAGAATATAATCGTCACAGGAGGGGGAAAATTCCGAGCGCTAGGGTCAGCCAGAGGAGAAAAAAGCTCGGCCAGAGTAGAATAGGTAATTTGGTTGTGGAGTCATGTAATTTCGCTAATTATTCTAAGGGGTTTTCTCCTCTGGCTGAACTGGGAGCCGAATATTTATAAAACAAAGGATTAAAACTCGTCCAAATTCACGGTAGAAGGGTTGTATACATATGTTGTACAGTATGATGAGTGTAGATATCTCGATAAGTATTCACTCAATATCTATTTACTTGTTCATTGAGTTTTATCTAATGCTCTGTAAGTGGCTTCACATAAAGCTGTCCACCAGCGGCCTTGTCAAACTCCACCGCCTCCTTCAAACCGCAAATACCAAAGAGCTCTCCTGGACTCGCAGTGCCTTCTACTTTAAGATGGCCCGTAGTCTTCAACTCCAGTGCAGCTGCCTTGACCGACTCGTAAACCGGCAACAGCGCAAAAGCGGGATGAATGATGATCTTGAATCCCATCTCCCGCGCCTCCTCCGCCGTCATGCTCGGTGTCAAACCCCCCGCAACCATATTTAATAGTACTGGCGTCGGAGCCAACTCTTGACATACTTTCCTCGCCATTTCCTTGGACGTGATGGCTTCGAGAAAAGCAACGTCTGCACCAGCGGCTATGGCGCTCTTGAGACGAGCGACGGCTTGTTCGTAGCCGAGGGATGCCAAGGCATCAGTACGTGCAATGATCACGATATCGCCATGTGTACGAGCGCGCATGTTTACAGCAGCGCGGATACGAGTGACGAAGGTAGCTTCGTCGACGAGTTCTTTGTTTTTGAGATGGCCGCAGCGTTTATTCACCACTTGGTCTTCGAGATGGAATGCCGCGATGCCGGCTTGCATGTATTGTTCTGTGGTTCGGCCGACCATCAGAGCTCCTATGCGATTAAATGAGTAATCATTAATCTGTCAAACATGATGGTTTTTATTGCAGATAGGACATAAAGTTGGTGATGAAAGGGTACAATGAGAGCTTTCCGTCTTTCTTACCCCCAAATCCCGTGTCTGCGTCTGCGATCAGAGGAACATTCCGGTCTAGGCTTGCGATCATGGCCGCATTATCTCTCATATCGTTCAGAGTTGCGATTCCCAGATCTGCCATTCCAAGCCTCGACATAGTCGTGCCTGCACCAGTCTGTATCAGAAAATCAATTAACACATTCTTTTGATCTGTGTCAGTAGTGTCTCGCGTACCATGTAGAGGGTATCAAACCCCGCGTCTAAAGCAATGCGGGCTGTGAAACCATCGTAGACGCCCGGGCAGACGAGTATTTCATCTTTCCTCGCAAGGAGGGCTCTGAGCTTAGCAGCTGCTGAGATATAGGGCGTTGCTTCTGTGGCCATTGGGACGAAATCCGAGATGGATGTTAGATATCACCTGGTAAAGGAAAAGAGAGCGCGGTTTAGGATATACCGTAATGTGCTTTGCTAAGTGTACACCTTGAAGAGTTTTTTGGCAGTGCTGAATTGCGTTTCAAAGAAAAATTCTTAGAAGAATGTCCACAGTTTGGGGGAAAGCTATTTACCGTCGTCCGGGGGCGGTTTCTGCGCGAACGTGGGGTAGAATGTTTGATATCCATATGGGCCAATCAGAAGGCAAAGCGTAGCGGATATTTACTTTCCCCAGGGTCGGCGCTCTCTTTGAATCAACTTCTCCACCTTACGATGGGACAAATCCCAATCAGAAAGTAAAGCGTAGCGGACATTCATCTTTCGTGGGGTTCGAGTTAAATGGACTGTGGCAAACACCAATCAAAAGTGGGATTATGAAGCAAAATTCACTTGCCATAAATCGTTAGGTGCACCTCCAGCGGGGCATATACTCGTATAGTCGCGACGTGCTTAGATCATAAGAATTACTTTTGTGGATTCTCCAATTATACTTCTTTTCTGTTCCAAACTGTGTTATGATATTTTTCAGGAAATATGGGAGCTCAAATCATCAATGTGCAGTACAATGCCGACCTCTCAGGAGGACTACTCGATGTCCTGGCACAGTTGCGAAAAGTTAGAAACATAGATCTTGTGCACAGTGAAGATCCCTCGGGTATGAATATAATGTATCCCAAATCTCGAGTCGAAGAAGGATTTTGTGTCTAACAGTCAGGTGTAAGCCCCGCGAATTCAACCAGAGAATTTGATCAGCCAGCTCCAATCTATCTCCACGGTTCTATCAAAGGCGGGACATACTCGTGAGGCGGAAACATTGCAGGATGTGTACTCGCTCAGCATTCTCGAAACCGACTTTGGTGGGCTGGGATTCGCTACCAATTCATCTCTTTCCAAAGAAGACGAGACATCTGTACTTTTTCTCGTCTCTGCATGGCTAGAATCATTGAATTCTGCAGATCGCAGCAAGACACTCCCAGCACCTCTTCCAACACGGCCTCCAGGAAGGAGAGGGATGACACTGAGTGAAAAGATATTCGCTGCTCATGATATCGAATCACGGGGATCTCTTAAGCCGGGTGATATGGTTCGCGTGGATGTTGACTGGATCATGGCGTCTGAACTCTCATGGGGGGTATGTTGCTCGTCCTTCCTCAACCGTTGGTATACCCGAAAGTATTCTGACGAGAGTAGTCAATGTCGCATGAATACGATGCGTTGGGAAAGCCTGGAATTTTCCGGAACGACAGGTTCTGGCTCGCAGGCGACCATGTCGTGGAACCTCGACTCAAAGACAACCCCAAGGTGAAATCACTAGTGGCGACGAGTGAGAGGGCCAAGAAAGAATTCTCCATGACGGATTATCAGGGGATGAACGTACGTCTACTGAGGCTCTTGAGCGAATACCTGTACAGCAGCTGACTCTTGTAGTACACGATCATGCATACTGAATTCTGTCGCGAACGAGCCCAGCCAGGAATGATGGTTATCGGTTCTGATTCCCATACCTGCTCAGGTGGTTCCGTCGGTTGCCTTGCTATTGGTCTTGGAGTATCGGATGTGACTATGCCGCTGATTACTGGAGAAACCTGGTTCAAAGTTCCCGAGAGTGTGAATATTCGATTGATAAATGCTCCTGGCCCTGGCATCGGTGGGAAGGATACGATCCTCTATATCATGAAGGAACTGAAGCGTAACACCGTGGCTGCCGACCGTATTGTCGAATTCACAGGTCCTGGGCTGAAACATCTCTCTTGTGATGCGAGATTTGCAATTGCAAATATGACTACAGTAAGTTGATCTTATAATCAGGACCAATTCATTTAGATTGAGATAAAGAATAGGAATTTGGAGGCATCACTGGGATTTTTGTCCCGGACGAGATTACACAAGCATTCATCAACCGACGCAAAGCACCTCGTCACAAGAAGAACGCAACTTACTTCCGCCCTGACGAAGATGCCCAATATGCTTCAACACATATCATCGATCTCTCCCAAGTTGAATCTTTCGTGGCACAATATCCCAAACCAGATGACGTCGTTCCTGTGAGTGAGGTAGAAGGTAAACATCTAGATGGATGCTTTATCGGTGCATGCACCACTGCCGAAGAAGATTTAGTCATCGGTGCCTTGGTTTTGGAAATTGGCTTCAAGAAGGGATTGGTGCCGGTCAAGGAAGGGAAACGTCGAGTAGTTCCAGGATCCCTGCCAATTCTCAACAAACTGAAATCTACCGGTCTCGCGGAAATTTATGAAAAAGCTGGCTTTACCATCGGCGTCCCAGGTTGTAGTTACTGCGTCGGAATGAGCGCGGATAAGGCCGGTGCAGGAGAAGTATGGCTATCGAGCCAGAACCGGAATTTCGAAAATCGTATGGGAACAGGTATGTCAGAGTCTTCGTTGAACTAGAGGGGAGCAGTACTAATCATGAAGTGTAAAGGCTCGATTGGGAATTTGAGTTCCGCTGCCACGGTCGCAGCATCATCCTTTGCAATGAAGATAGCGGATCCAAAATCGTTCCTTGAAGAGATTGACCAAACTAGATTACAAGAGATTCTGGGGTATCGTACCAAGAAAACTGCCGAGCCAAGTCGATCATTGAACGCACCTGTATACGTTGAGCCATATGGACCTATTTCAACAGCATCAGAAATTTCAACAAATGAGGTAGCGAGCAAGCAACTCTCTGGTGAAGATCAATTGTCATCCGTGGAATCCGCTGTCCCCAATGATTCATTGGAGCCTCCGGCAACGCATGACATTCGTCAGGGCAAAATTCAGCGTCTTGGTGATTTCATCGACACGGATGCTGTAAGTTCCATATTTCCATATGAAGAAGATGATATATTGACTAGAGCAGCTCGCACCCGCGGAAAGTCTTACTACTTGCCAGACTAACGAGGAATTCGCCGAGTTCTGTCTAAAGTATACACATCCTTCATTTCGCGAACGTGCCAAAGCCGGATACAACATCGTTGTTGCAGGATCGGCTTTCGGGTGTGGAAGCTCGCGCCAGAATGCGGTGAGCGCGCTCCTTGGGAACGGTGTCATCTGCGTGATTGCCAAATCCTTTGCTTTTATCTACGGACGCAACCAACCAAATCTTGGTATGCTGGGGATCACAATTACGGATGAGAGCTTCTACGAAGCGGCCTCCGACGGGAGAGAGTGTGTGATCGATCTCACGGGCTTGACGGTCCAGGTGGAGGGAAGTGAGCAGAAATGGCATTTTGAGCTGAGTCCGATGGAAAAGAAGCTGGCAGAGGTTGGGGGAATTACCAGCGCATTCCAGAAATTCGGCAAGGATCTGTTTAATGTCTTGTGTGCTTCGACCAAGATGGTCACGAAGATTTCATCCAAGGGATTGGAGAAGACTGACTCGAGCTGTGGCAATGTAGAAGACCTACAATGGTAAACACTGGGTATCCAGTGAGTTGCCTACGCTTTAGGTAGCTTTGGTTTCAAGTTTGGGAATGGTCATTATGATTCTACGAAGCATTCAATATACTGTATATGTCTTAGGCTATATATTTTAGAATCTTTCATTTCTTCTGTATGATGAATGAGCAACACACATGAAAGAAATTTATATCTACAGGTGCACAGATATTTTAGAGTGATTTGACAAATACAAGTACCGAAGACAGCAATAGAATTGATTTTCTGTCCATTCTTTCTCAAGTCTACTTTGCTTCTGCTTCTAATAGCTTCTCTTTGATTTGATAGTTCCAGCCAAGCCAAGACTCCTATCTGGGCAGCTGATCAGACTTACTTCATGATACTCGAGTGTGGTCCGGATATCCGCTCCGCTGCGGGGACCCCGCTTGTCCCAAGCACCGTCGTCGGTCCGCTTGCGGCGCGCTTGTCTTGTGAGGTTTGGACTGGTTGTACTCTTTCTCCACAAAGCTCCCATTCGCGTATCGTTGCCAGATACCCGAGCTTGGGATGAATTCAGATGTTAGATAAAGTGCAGCGACGTCAGTTGTGAGTTGTTTCGACAGCTTCCCAGCCCACCACTGCTATCTTCTTGTCTTCATTCTCAACACAGTCTTGTTTCAATCTTTGTTATCCATCAATATACTCAAAGAAGAGCGAAGATCAGAGAACATGTCTCCCACTCGAACTACCCGTGGGCCCCCAAACATCAAGGAAGATGCCAAGCGCGTCTTCGAGGTCATGAGAAATGGGGGGATTGCGATAATGCCCGCAACCATGGGCTATACAATTTCAACCACCAGCGCCGCCAAGATGCAGGAGATCTTCACAACCAAGAAGCGCGGGGCTCATAAACGACACGCAATGGGAGGATCATATGCCTTGCACAAGGAGATCCACGCCTTGTCACCTGAGATGGAAGAAATCGTGCACTGGCTCACTGTTGATTTTGGTCTGCCTGTGGCTTGTATTGGGAAATACAACCCAGAACATCCCTTGATCAAGGCGCTTGATGAGGAGACGCTGCAGGCTGCTACTCATGAGGGGACCTTGGCGATGTTGATCAATGGAGGCGAATTACAAGATGAAGTTGTCCGTCTCTGCGCAGAGGTTAACCTGCCTATGCTTGGTAGCTCGGCAAACATCTCTACCACTGGTAAGTTCTCCCGGGCATCTATCTAGAATACCACATCTAAAACATTATGAAATGCAATCTACTAACCGATTGTGAAATAGGAACGAAATACACCGTCGAGGAAATCCAGCCGGAGCTTCTAGCCATTGCCGATATTGTCATCGACTATGGTTTGGTGAAATGGGGACGTCATGGAGGTAGCTCAACCATGATTGATTTTAGCGGATCGAAGCCGGACATCGTCAGGATTGGATTGGGGTATCCCGTCATTCAGGACCACTTCGAGCGCTTTTTCGGAATCACGGGTCTGCCAGAGGATCCAGGACGTGAAGCACTTCCATCGGGTCACTTGAAGGTTCTTGAACCGTTGAAGTCTTTGGAGAAATTGGTTGCTCAATAGATAGCATGGATATCAAATCTGCATTTTGTGAAATAATCCTTCATAAATAAAGGTGCTGAATTACAATTGTACTGCAAATCTTTCTTTGAGGAAATGTAAAAGTATGAGACTTGTCTATATCTCAAAATTGCATCATAGCAATGGGACGACCCACCTCAGGACTTACATCACAGACAAATCAGACTACTCCTCGGCTCACTAACAGGCACTCATATCTCCTAGCAAATGGCCTAAAGTGACCGATGGAGAGTTTAGTAAGGCTTTTATACTCCCATTTGTCTATGAATAGCTTTACCATATTATTGAATTCATCCATCTTGAAAAGTCATGAGAGCCCATATTATGTCGAAAATAATACCATAGTCACGATGCGATTTGTATTATTCTATGAGAATACTATAAAGATATTTGCCAGAGCATGTGACTGGAGTAGTCACCAGCGTTTTCGTGTTAGTATATGACTATACTATAACTGTTCCTTGATGAACCCATTGTTTTAAAAATTCGATGATGTGCTCCATAATGAGACTTTCCTGGTATATGACGAATCGAATTACTAAGTGTATATTTATTAGTATCGTAGATATATATATATATATAAACATGCTATTGTGACAACTAGAGAGCTGTTATAAAATACAACGTAGGCACTTAGGTAATATCGCTAACTAAAATGAGTTTACCTATGCTATATAATCAATGAATGTACTGAAATAATGCACGTGTAAGACTTGTACTTCCGGTGTTAAGCCCATCGCTGTGACTGTTAAGACTGCCTATGAAGGGCAGCTGATAAGTCCATGCCCGCAGGTCAGAACATTAGCATATGATGTATTACTAGCCATACCTTGATGATAAGTGCTACTTGTGCAGTAAATTGGAAGGTAGTTGTGAATCTTCTTACCACAATCGATGACATGTAACTTGTAAGCCACAATCCGTTTTCTGGGGGGAGGGAAGGGGGGCAGCTATACATGATAAACTCCTTTCTTTAAGCACTGCCAGTGACCGGGATCAACTGCTCCCTGCTCAGGCATCTATAGATTCCAATCCGTTGGCATTATTCTCACTACTACTACTACTTCAGCAAAGTTTCATATAGGAAGTCGAGGATAGGAGCCCGATTTGGTCAAGTTTACGGCGGAAGAAAATCAAACGAACAATAGCTAACCCCAGAATTCAGATACAAGATCAGAAACAGTAGATGTTTGTCGGATCCATTTAGGATGAGGGCAGAAGCGAGACCTATCCATCTTATAACCTTTCTCTACCCTGGCTTAGCTGAACCAAGGTCACTGTTGTGTCTGGATTCCATCCGGTTCTTGAGAAGCTTAGAGATGAGCAGTTTCAGTGTGGCCGTACGAATAAAACTTTTTACGATTAATGACTGCCTTTACATGTCAACGGAAGAGGTAGGAATTTATGGTGCAACGGCCCACGGGTATGAAATCTTACGATCAGAGATAAGACTAAGTTATTGCCAACCCACTTTAGATAGGCCATGCTACCATGAAAGGTTTCGTACCTCGCTGACGTTTTATGCTGGAATGTCTCCCATAATTGGCTATCTAGCTGTTCTAGGTTTGCTTCACTCTGGTATTGGAACGACCATAGAAGGGAAAAACGAGCTAAGATTTCTCCCAAATATCCCACTACATCCAACCCCACTTAGTGGTTCTTGAAGGTATCATTCCCGATCGTCCAAATAAAACCCATTCGCATTGCGACCGCTCTATATTTGAGCGTTCAAGCTCCGGGAAAAAAGAACCGAGAACAGAATTCGCTATTGTAGGCCCCTGTTCTAAACCGGTTGAAGTATTTGAAGAGTTGCCTTCGAAGGTGTTATACTCGTCGCGAGGTTTGAGTATGTTCTGATTACCGGCTAAGGGTAGCGACGATGAAATGAAAAGAGGTTTAAGTCTCGACCCAGGTCAATACTGTGGACTTTCACAAAGCACAAAGGTGGCTTAGCTAGACTGGGACATGTTTGCACACAATAAAATGCAAGAGCCGACATCAAACGCTCGCTAATATTGGCAGAGTTTGTGCTAAGCTGCCTATACAACGTCGCTACCTATTTTGGTTCCGACCAATCTACCTGATCCGTCACCTGTCCTGCAGAGGGATGCCCGTATGAAATCTTCAGTCGTAATCGCAGCGGAGGCTAAAAGTAGGTCAGCTAATTGTTTTACGTATAGCAAGAAAGCGATATTACTTACTCCTCTGCTTCCCGTAATTCTCATGGACTGCGTAGCCTCACTGCCTGGGCCTAATTCTGGATTGGACATGGCATGCAATTGAAGTCTTTGAGTTTTAGGGACAGCAGCTTGAAGAACAACGGCAGATAGTGACTGATGCATCGATGTATTCCGGAATCGAGCTATAACCTGGATCGTACCTTCTGCATTGCGTTGTAACTGCAGAGTAATATTTAGATCATGCTTGTCGTAGCAAGGATGGGTAGGGATGCTCGGGGCGGCTGGTTGGGGTGGAGGCGATGACATTCCAGCAAAAAGGTCATTCTGAGTGGCGGCTGCACTTTGTACCGGTTGCGATGGGCCAGGGGTACCAAAAAGATCCATTATGGAGCTCACATTCGACTGTTGAGCACCGGGTGAGGCGACTGGTGGTGATGAGCTTCCACCGAGGATATCTGCGAGGAGGTCGGTATTGTTCTGTGATCCATTTGGCGACGTAAGATCTCCTGCTGGCATGCTGCCGTCGCCCATCAGGTCGAACAGCAGATCCTGCTCAGCAGGTTTGACATTTTTGGATTTGCGGTTTGCGGCTTTGTTTGGCTTCTTTGCTGCTTCGCCAAATACTCGAGATTCCTCCTTGATCTGTGGTGGCGGCATTTTCTCCAAGACGCCTCGCCGAATTGCATCGTAACCGAACAGATTTCCGTACTCAACAGCCCTTTGCTGTATTTCGATGTCAAGACTGTTCGAGTTGCTTTGCAGAATCCGGCGAACCCTATCAATTTGGGCGGGATCTGAGAGGCGAGTTGTAAGCTTCATCATTGAGGTGATGATATATTCGGTTGCGATTTGTGTTGCATAACTGCTGTTCAGTATGGTCGAGAACAGATCGACGATCTCGTGCTCCTTAACTTCCTTGACTAACTCCTCTTCCTCATATTGACCACCTCGTAGAAGAGCTTCTCCAAATTCACCTATGCACCATGCGCCAGCCAATGTCAGACTCTCTTGCGTAATGTCTTTCTTCAGGCTAGCGTACAGCTTCTGAACTGCGTATGTTTGCAATTCTGGTGTAGTAGCAATTAGTCGGATGAAAGAGGACAAGATCTGCTCCTTGACGTAGTTGCCAGCCAGGGACAAGACCCTCAACATAGTATCGATGTGCCATCTCTTATTAGGAGAGAATCTGTCTGCCGCTATACCGATCTGACTTGTCATGATTGGCTTGAACTCGTTGTCTGCAACTTCCAAAAAGGCTAGTAGCTCTCGAATGAGGAGTCTCACGTTGCTCTCATTGATGAGCGTGAAACTCAGGTCCAGAGCTCGTCTCCTGATACTGATGTCCGGATCGCGTAAACACTCGAGAATCGTATTGCGATGTCGCTGCACAGCGTTGGGCTCAACTGCGACAACCTTGATCAAAGTGTTCAGTGCAACGTATCGGATATTGTTATCCCTGTTGGTAAGGAACTTTCCAAGGATGTTGACACCCAGGACTCGTAGGCCAGAGTCTGCATCGATATCAAGTATGGTGAGGACGGCTTCATAGAGGATGGAGTTTCCGACATTCTTGGAGGAGTCGGTATTCGTTGCGACTTGCGCAAGGATATCGTTAATCTGCTCGCTTGTCTGCGGATCTCCACGCCCAAGAACCCGAAGTAATTGCAAGATCTTGACTTGCAGGAATGGATCGGTTATTCCCGTCACATCATGCTCGGGAGCATATCCTGAGCTGGCTAATCCTTTTAATGTTCGTACCAATCCTCCAATAAAGGGTCTGAATTTCTCTATTACCCCTTCCTCGCCTCCTTCAGCTTCGTCGGCCTCGCAGAGACTTGTTACTAAGGTAAGGCCGCAGAGTAGGACACCGTGGTTTCTGTCGGACAGCAAGGACGACGCCTTTTCGAAAAAATGTTCTTGTAGATCCGGAACCTTTCTGCATATTCTCATAGCACACAATGCAGCTTTCCTTCGTATGTATGGGTTCGCGGTAGAGAGGAGTGTTTCGATTTCGGGGAAAAGATCTCTTGACATTTCGACAGATGCAATATTTCCGAGAGTACAAAGTGCCAGTCCAACAATATATTGGTTTGAGTGATTGAGGTCACTTCGACAATTAGCTCAACTCCTTAAACATCACATAGCACACGTACTTCTTCAATGAGTTGGTGACGAGAGTCAGGACCTCCTGATTCTCATCCAACAGAAGCATCGTGCCCAAGTATCCTAATCTTTTGTCCGCGAATCGAGGGGATGCCAGGAGCTTCAGGCATTCTATTTGACCGAAATGTGTTCTCTCTCCAAGGGTAAACAGGTACAATAACTTCGCAACATTATTTCGTCTAAAACACAGTTCTTGCGTTAGCTGATGCCCCAATGTCTCAAAGTCTAGATTCCATCAACGTACCGGACATTAGAGTCACCGCTTTCCTCCCGAAAGCTTGCACGGATAGCAGCGCTTTCTTTCTGTACAACTGCTCGCTCGTCCGCAATGGTCTTTGATGCGCGGACATTGCGTATAAATTGCTTCACTTGGGAAGGCGTCAGCGATTGAGATTGAGGGGTAATATCCATGGGTGACTTACATGAGCTCATCTTGGAGGTAACGGCCCGCAAAGGGCCAAAGGCAATTTTCTAACCAGCTTGTAAAATATTCAGATTGTCTGTGCTGGAAGGCGGAAATCGTACTTTGGGTGTTGATTCAGAGGCCTTAACTCTATCCCCAGAAAGATTGAGCGACGCTCGCTTGCGCTTGCGCTTATGTAACTCGTACGTCGGGCAAATCTTGGCCCGCTCCGGAGCGGCTTATATTGAAATATGCACCACTTTACATAGCATCTATAAAAGTCCTGGAAGCTTACCAATGACCTGGTGGATATATATTGGATATGACCTACCCTTTAATGTCCAACGGATAAGGTCTTGATACGAGGTATCCCTACCTGTCTCGTTGAACAAATTGGCGACAAAAAGCTAAAGATAGCATCCCTATCCGAATCTCATGGAAAGTCCAGTCGATCTGACTATTTGAACGACACTCCCCTCGAGAACTTCGCTCTCCATTACACTAAACGTTCTGGCTTCGAAACTCGAGAACACTTTTGCTAGAAATCGTTCACTGTCATCGAAGGATTGCGACCGGCCTGAAACGTAATCAATGTGGAACAAAATCTTGACGAATTGTTGAAGGACCTCAAAATGTCATCCTCAGCAGATATTCACATGAATGGAAAAGGGGACATAAACCACGACCACATCCTCAGGCCTCGAGCTGTCAAGCCTTTGAATCCAGCTGTACTTCGTGTTGGTAACGATAGACTTGCTCCGAATGGTAATAATGAAATTCCAGAGTCAGGAACCTTAACTGGCCAGACAAGGTATGATCCTCATAGGAAGTCTAGTAACACAGCTGACAATTCCAGTGGTCGATCAACCCCAATTCCTGCAGATGCTCCTCCCTCTGTTCACTCGATATCCTCGGCACGAAAACAAGTCCGAGCAGAACAGAGACGAAGACTATTCCCCACAATCGAATATGCCTCCCGGGTCTCTCATTTCGATCCCAATAGTGACTATCGGGATTTCCAAGGCTTCTATATTCTGTTTTGGATAGCCCTTACAATTATGGCGGTCACCACTATGTTACGAAATGTTAAAGATACTGGTTATCCTATGCGTGTACAAATTTGGCAGCTATTTACGGTCAAAGTTTGGGAGTTGGCATTGGCAGATGCTCTTATGGTTGCAACTACAGCTATCAGTTTGCCCCTGCACAAGTTGTTCAGAAGTAGAACCTTGGCACTGCGATGGAAGGGTATCGGTATGGCAATACAAAGTATTTACCAGACTATCTGGTTTGGATTCTGGGTTCTGTGAGTGCTGTTCTATGTCCGACATATTTACGGAACTGATACGTCGTCAGTGTGCCTTTTTGCCGTGACTGGACTTGGACAGCTCAAGTCTTCCTTACTCTCCATACACTAGTCCTTCTTATGAAGATGCACTCCTATGCTTTCTACAACGGGCATCTCAGTGAATCAGAGCGGAGACTACAAGAACTCGACGATCCATTGACAGCCTCCAAAGCGCCGGCGTATCAATATCCAAGTGCTGGGCATACACCGACGACAGAGGAGCGTGAATTTGCTGAGAAAGATGCTGACGAGAAATCGAGTCTCTCTCGTCTCCGGGAAGATCTGGCCATCGAGCTCACCTCACCGATAGGCTCGGTGACCTATCCCAAAAACCTGACCTGGTCGAACTACACCGACTACCTCTTCTGCCCCACTCTCTGCTATGAGCTCGAATACCCTCGTACAGCCGGCATAGTCTGGACCGAACTAGGGTACAAGATCCTTGCCGTCTTCGGCGTAATATTCCTCCTCACCATCACATCCGAAGAGTTCATCCTCCCCGTAATGATCGAATCGGCATTACGTCTCGAAACCGTAACCTCCTTTTCCGAAACGGCCTTAATTCTCTTGGAGTCCATCTCCATGCTCCTCTTCCCTTTCATGATCACATTCCTTCTCGTCTTCCTGGTCATCTTCGAATTCGTCCTCGGCGCCTTCGCAGAAATCACCTGTTTCGCAGATCGCCATTTCTATTCCGACTGGTGGAACTCCACGGATTGGCTCGAATTCTCACGAGAGTGGAACATACCCGTTCATCACTTCTTTCGCCGACATGTATACTCTGCTTCCAGACCACACATTGGACGTCCAATGGCAACTCTCATCACATTTTTGATAAGTGCGATTGGACATGAGATTGTGATGGCATGTATCACGAAGAAGATCCGGGGCTATGGATTCATAGCGCAGATGAGCCAGTTACCGATTGTGATGCTGCAGAGGACAAAGTGGATCAAGGGAAAGAGGGTCTTGAATAATGTGTGTTTTTGGTCCTCTATGATCTTGGGTTTAAGCATGATGTGTTCTCTCTACGTTCTGTGTTAGAAAGGCAGCCATGAGCGGTCGAAGGTAGAGAGTGCGCTGCACATATAATTATTAAGGTAATAACGTCGTATCTGGGAGTCCAGATTTGTATACATCCACACTGCTCAATGAATTCCAATGATTCAGTCTTGAGCTTGAAATATACTCTTCTCGCGAGGTGACAAAGCTGGGATCGTTCCCAGTTCTGCTCTCGACTCTGTATGATGTCGGTAACTCCTACATTTTTAATCAATTAAATCGTGTGAAGACCTCGAAGGGTTGGGCCAGATCTTTAAATCTATTCTTGTTTAGTTTGACAATGACAGTCTACGCATCGACTGATTGAGATCCTGGATATCAAGTGAGACCATCCATAATGTCCAGAACAAGGAGACTTTCGGGATTTTGAACCTTGCAGGTATTAACAAATAAATTTCAGTCAAGTGTCTGTTTGAGAGTACTGAGCAATTATGATCAGTCCTTGAGACAGTTGGATCATGACGGTTGTTGAAGCCTTCAAGAGAGGGAAGACATTAGAACATCACATATTCAATCAGGTGGAACGTGTTTTGTGTGTTGATAGTGCTTCATTCAAGACCGAGCCAGGCCATAGTACAAAAAGAAAGACCCGAAGGCCATACAGGAAATAAGACCCGCAGGCCATAAACCCTCCAAACGATACAAACGCCCAACCGCCATCTCTCCAACCCCCCCACGATCAAGCTCCACGACAGTTGCTCTCTGGGGCCTGCTCATGGTGAGCATCCCTACTATCCCAAGGATAGTGATCTCGCTTCTCCTCCTCCTCGGTCTTCTCAGACTTCTTGCCTCGGGCTCGTGCCGGAGTCGGGTCGTGGAAAAAAGCTTTTCCATCCCCCATCCCACGGTACATGTCGCTCCGGGCCGGCTTCAACCACTGCGCTTCCTTGTAGATGACGCGAGAAGGGTGGTGCGTAACGCTCACTTCCTTTTCGTAAAATGTGGCCAAGCCAGCATTGCCACGCAAGGTCGCCGCAGAACTTCCTTCGCCGAGAGCAGCTGCACCTAAAAGACCATCACCGGCTGCGACACCAGTTGGCTCCGGCAAGACAGCTCCAAACTCTCGACTCCAGACGTCCTCTGGAAGGTCGCCCTTCCAGATTGGTTCCTCGCCTCTGTCAGTCCTTCGTCAAGTTAGCTGAGTCCGATTCGATTGCAGATGGGAGAAGATTGAACTTACCAGTACTCCAAGGAGTGGACTCGCTCCTCGAGTGGTGCCTTCGCAGCCACCGAGTATCCTCTCGCCTTGTCGGCTTCTTTCTGTCGCTGGCTCTGTCGCGCAGCCGGCCCAGCGACGGCTTGGGCGACTGCGGAGGAGGTCGCGACAGATGCCTTTCGGCCTTCTCTGACCTTCTCGGTGGGCTTGGTAGCCCGCCTCGGTCGGTCGTTGATAGCTGGCAAAGGCAGAGAAGGTTCCGAATGGCTCGAAGCTTTCGGGGCTTTCGCCGGGGGATCAGTCCGGGCTTTCTTGGTGGGAGGTGCCGAGGGTGAAGCAGGAGGAGGAGTCTCAAGCTTACGCTTGGATGGGCGTCCTCGTCTGAGCTTTCGAGGAGGAGGAGGAGGAGAAGATGGCGGAGATGGTGGAGGAGGGGATGGTGGAGGTGGAGGAGGTGGAGGAGGAGGTGGAGGTGGTGGGTTGGCGGGGACAGCAGCCTGCGCCTTTTTGGGGCGACCTCTGCCTCTCTTGGGAGGAGCAGCGGCGGCGGCAGCTGAGGCCTTGGCTGAGGGTTTAGCCAACCGGGCCGAGCGGCGAATGCCAGGCGCGGCGTCAGCGACAGAAGTCGCGACAGCGACAGCGACAGTGACAGACGCAGCGACGGCGGCGGCGGCGGCGGCGGCGACGACGGGGACGGCAGCAGGAGCAGCCGAAGCTGGTTCGCTTGCGGCAGGTTCTTCGAAGAAGGGTGAGGAAGGGACGGAAGGCGAGACGGACAGGGTGCGGAGAGGAGAGGAAGACATCTTGACGAGAAGATGTGCTGGCGAAGGAGAGAAAATGGAAATATTGCCATTACGAAAAGCATATATATCTACGAAAGCAACAATAGCACATCTACTTCTATTGTCACGATAGCTTCATTGTCAATGGTAACAATACGTTCGACTTCGCTTGAGACTCAACACTTGAAGCTATTGTTGATAGCAATTGTCCTCAGGGGATCTCCCACATCCGGGTCGCTAAGCGAGATCTCGAGACCACAATAGATCTCGACGATATCAAGCTGCGAATATGAAGTGCAGGTTGCCCATTCGAAGCACACATTGAAGGAATTCCATGGAAACTTTTGAAGATTGCTTGACTGTGCGAGGGGGGCGATTCGGGGTCCTCTGATAGAATATACAAATGTTCCCAAACATCCAAATCGTTGCCGTCATGTAAACATCTCCAACTGTGTAGACGAACCCAATCGCTCAAACATGAAGACAGGTCTCTACTTTCAAAATGATTTGACGCCATTGAGTAGCGTGTAGATCCATAGATATGTTGGAAGCAGAGTGGAAATAAATCAATATAATTCCGAATTCTGGCTTACAAGGAAACAAAAGTCACGGCAAGGTCGTGCAAAATTTCAAAGGTGAGATCATCCTTAACATTCAAGACTAGGGCTAGACTTATCATGACAATCATGGTTGCAACTAAACTCCTATGTTCAATGCTGTCATGATCGTAAAATTCATCATCATCAAAACCACTGTTCTCTTTATCCCCACAGGTGTAATTCAACGTACTAAGTATCTGCTTTCCACCACCTAAAGAAACAACCTATGTATACCCATCCATATCCCATATACCCAACCCATCTTAATGAGTGTGAAATGTAAAATACAACAACGAATGACCACCGAATACAGCACAAGGCAGCAAGAGCGAGCGAAAAGCCAGATGCGAAAACGAAAATGAAAAATCATCCTCACATTAAGCCTCTTCGACTCTAACCACGCTGTGAAGTGGCATTTCGTCCGTAAGCAAAGTAACAAGAAAGGTGAAAAGAACTCCATCGTCGGTCGTTACTGTCATGGTTTTCGGTCGTAATACGGTACAAGAAACAAATGTGTTAGGTTAAAAACGCCTCTCGCCTTCTGGATGTGCGAGAGTCTGTCCCCACCGCAGTGGTGAATGGCTACTCAAGCATATACGCGCTCATTTCTCTGTGGTGGAGAAGGATAGGGATAATCTCTAGCAGCATGTGGGTGATGGGATGGATCGCTTCCACGACGGTAGGTATCAGCGTAGATGACATCTTCAGGTCGGTATGGGGTCGCATACTTGATTTGCTCAAAGTATGGCCCGGGTAAGGCTGGATCACCGCCTCTACTGTGGTTATGACTCGATTCTCTCGTAGATATCTTAGGTCTTGCCTCGCGAATGACAGGCTCGGGTGCAGCAGGTGGCGTTGGATAGTACGTTTGGGAACTCGAACGAACTGGTGCCTGTCGTGTCCCGCCACTTCCAGCCCGAGGTATTGGAGGTCGTTCACTGGATCTTGGGTGGCGAGTCGTGCCGTGAGGTGACTCTGACCTCTCACGATCACGTGGAACATACGGGACTTCGTCGTCGATGTTCCGCATGTCTGATCGGTGGGGTCCCCGAGATGAGATGGGAACAGTCCTGCCGTTGTCAATTATGTATCTGGTAGGTTCGGGGGCTTCTCTTCGGCGAGCTGGAGGAGGGCTGTGTGAGTGGCGATGTGATGTGTATACAGGAGCGTCGGAATCAGAATCTGATTGATAGTCGACTGTTTTCTTCAAACGGCTGCCTCGTTGATTACTGCGGTCAGCAGCTCGATCGCCGGCTTGAAAGGTTGCTGCACGTGGCAATGGCGGGACACTTGCATCTTGATTGCGAGGATAGTCTTGGGTTTTTGATCGACCAGGTTCCTTTCTTGTAGCATATCCAGGAATGATCGGTGGTGCTGAGCTATGTGTTTGTAGAGTGGGCGGCTTTTGCTTCGGCAGCGGTGGAGGAGAAGGCGGCTCGACGATGTGAGGATACGACTCTCTTGATCGGGACTGGGACCGACCCGATTTCTTTTTCTCCTTCTCCCGTTCTTTCTCTCGCTCCTTGTCCTTGGTCGATGATTTTGGTGTATCCTTGCCCCGAGACGTCTGTTGTGCTTCAGAGGCTCTTCTTGAGGGGCGGGCAGCAGATGATCGGCGAGGGGCTTCATCATCACTAGGAGGATAAACTGCTGTCGCCTGAGGCGGTGCAGCATATCTGATATTGAACTTCAGATCTGGCGCAGCAAATGTCTCAGCTCTCTGTAAAGGCCTCGGATGGAACTCTTCTGGTCCAGGCACGGGTGCGGCTTTTCGTCGTGCAGCTTGCATATATTGTGCAGCGTACTCTTTGTGATCATCCCACTTTGGTGTAAGAGGTGCTTGTCGAATATTTTCCGTGTTCCGAGCAGCTTCTCGCGCAGCATCAGCTCGAGCTGCCTCATTTCGAGTCCGAATATCCTCTTCCATTCGATGTCTCTCTTGCCTGGCCTTTTCTTTTGCCGCTCGTTCTCGTTCAGCCCGATGATCATCGGAAGAATCGTCATCAACATAGGCAGCCCGACTGTTGTGCTTTTCCTCCACGCCTCGTTTCTTCTCCTTATCACTCCGCTTCTTTTTCTCTCCATATGCAGCACGCCTGCTTTCCTTCTCCCATTTCGCCCTCGCTCGCTCATCTTCCTCATGTCTCCGACTATCTCGTGCTCTCTCCTCTTCCCTCATTCTCGATTTCGGTTTCTGATCTCGATCTGCCGACTCGTAACTCGCCGATTTCTTTGGATGTCTCATCGGCTCGTACGCGACATCTTCATATGAGCTCGGGCGCTGTTGCTGGGGATAAACTTTCGTCGTCTCCCTCGGCGCTGGTTTTGGGGTAGGTCGAGTATACGTATAAGTTGTAGATCGTGGTTCCGCGGTCTTGACTTCATACTCGAAAGGATTACTCCTAGGCGTGGCATTGCCTCTGCCCATCTCCTTTCTCAACGCATGTAACTTGACTTGCTCATCATACTGCAACCGCCGATGGTCGTCACTGAGAAGCTCGTATGCTTGCTGCACCTTCTGGAACTCATCTTGCTTGATAGCCTTCAGAGCGGCGTCCTGCACCTTATCCGGATGGCACTTCAACACCAATTTCCGATGCGCACTTCGAATCTCCGGAAGCGTTGCATCCTTTGACACTCCAAGCAATATGTAGGGATCGGGAGCTAATTCGTCGAAAGCCATGGCTTGATTAATGAACTGTTGCTGTGAGTGGCGTAGCGAATAAGGTTGTCGTCAACCTGCTCAAGGTCTCGCAAGTTGATGCCCGAGGACCTATTGCATGGTCACAGATGGCGGCGGTGAAGAGACGTCGTGAACGGCGCAAGTATTCAATTAACAATATGCAATGTGATGCTCTGTATGGCGATCATGTACTACGGGAAAGAAATGTCTTGCGCTGCAAAAGGCCCAAGGCCAAAGGTGAACGGTTTTATCGCGCAAGGGAGCGAAGTTGATTGTTCCTGGATTGAAGGGCTGCTCCAATCGACACCAATGAGGTCACGAGGCTTTTGGGCTTTTAGCGTTGCCGAACCAATGGCGGAGAGGATGCCTCAGAGGGTAGTTGTTAAGCAGGCCGCAGCAATCTTCGTCATCCAATTGCCACTGACAAATTCGCCTTCGAAGAATGCAAATGCAACGTCGGACCTGAAGATATTCGCAAAAGCAAATAGAGGAAGATCCCAGCAGAAACTGGTAGAATGAAGGGCCAGGGCGAGAGCCAGAGACTCGAGGATGCGGCGGAGCTTGGGCGTGTTCAGACTGCCTAAGCACCAAGGAGGCGGTGAAGTGAACGATTCGCGAAGACGAAGCCTGGTGTCCTTGCGAAGTATCCTGATGCTTGTTGTGAAATGCTGTGCTCTTTCCTTGCAGCGTCCAGCCTTGGTCTCGAAACTGGAGATTTGGCAATGGTGGAGTCGTTGGTCCGGTGAAGGTACAAACTGGGCGAATCTGATACGTGAATGGTGACAGAACTTCTCGTAGACCGTTGTTACCGGGCACTTAGGAGATGATCTTGACAGAAAGTCGGGCCCTGCCTGTGACTGAGGATGAGTCCTAATGAGAGGTGCTGAAGGGATTCGAGAAGGATTCCTCGAATACGACGACAGGATGATTGATCGCTGCGAGACCTCGGGGTGGCCTGACCAGACCTGAACGATGGAAGAAGACTGATGTGAAGCTTCTTCCTTCCCCAAGACTCCGATGAAATGTACAACCTGAGCGAGTGGCTGCTGGACTAATTGAGTCGGCCGATGTCAGCGCGCATTTGCGAACCCCGACTTTCCTCTGGGTGCCAATCGTCGAGTTCAGCAGATATGTCTCGTCCGAAGTAGTTGAGCTGGCTGAAAACTACTGGATCTCATATAGAAACCCACTCTCACGCATCGAAAGGTAGACCAAGATCAGCCTTGCCTACTTATGATCAGACAAACAAACAGAACCACTAATTGCGTGCTCGGATCAGATCACAATGAAGGTTAGGACGCGCTCCAAGAGGCCGACGATGATTATTGGTTGAGGACAACCAGTGAGGCCTGTTCCAGGTTCCTCAGATGCAGGAGAGTCGTCGTGGTCTCATGCACATCTACTATCCGTCTTCTCCCCCATGTTTGCACTGCCATGATTATCACGCTCCCTCGTGCCGCTCCTCTTCAAAAGGTATAGATCCCCTTTCCATCACCGTAACTCAAATCGTTGCCGCCGATGCGACTCAATTCAAAGGAATTCAGAAGTCTCAGTGTGATATCCGTGTGATGAGATCCATGCACAGGAGCCGGGAAATACTACAGCACACCCTCAGCATTTCTTCCCCTCTCAGGTCGCATCCCGTCGGCCATACCAAGAACAACGATATCGTGGGAAGGGCATTCAGGCCCAACCCCTCTCTATCGCCGTCCAGTGAGATCTCAACGAAGATCTGAAAGGCGAAGATTTAAATGGCTGCCTTCTGAGGCCGTTTCCACCACCAGCGTCTACAGATCCAGACCACCAATCGGCAGAGGACTCTTCGTCACCACCCCCAGCCGTCCATTCTGCGGTGAAGACATCTTCTGTAAGCTTCTTCTGGCACCACCTGCATCCGACTTGAGTTGCGCTATGGAACGTGCCGCTTCCCCTACGGATGAATCCAGAATGTTGATGACAACGGGACAAAATCGCCATGACTAAGTACACTTTTGTAGAAAGAATCCACTGTTTTACGAGTACTCCTTTCGAGTGAGCGATTTGTCTGTCTGGAACATCCTCCGTACTCGACACGAGCAGCTTATCCAAGCAATAACCTATCCAGATCCAGACGAGCATGCGGTCTGCGTGTCTGCCCTGTGTCCAATGCTCCTGGAAGTCTCCTTCCCCAACGACAGATGTCAGTCTGCCCACTTCGTAACAACACTATTGTCTGTCCTTCAACGTCTGCACGCCCGATCACCGCAGTAGAGAAGGTCAACCGCCAACCGCGGGAGAATCTGCCTTGCGCGCCCTTATCAGCATCCATCCCACGTTCAATCACTGGACCCCGCTATGCAACCAAGGTCCTCAGGTGCACCAAGTGCGGGGCAGAGGTTTCAGTCCAAACCCACTGTGTCCACTTGTCACTCGCATGGCCGCTGTTGACATTCTAGATCTTCACGACCTTAACCTCCTCATTTTGAAAGAGCTGTCATCCTCCCAATGCTGAACGGGAGAATCGAGTCAAGTTTCAGATCGGAGTCAGCTGAGCCCGATGGAGGCCCTGGTGGTGTTTATCGTCTGCCTGCTGAGTACAGTCTGACGTAACCGCTCCCTCGCTCCCACGACCATTGAAGGCTGGAAATCCAACGAAGATCACTCATTAAGAGTCTTGGAGGTTCAAAGCGCACACGATATTCCAAGCTATTGGATTTCGTCACGGCGCTTGCAACGTGGCTCACCTACTCAGTCGCAAGTGTGATACGGGCCCTCTTTGTGGCTTGAGCTTGAGAAACAAGGCGGATAGGACAAGGCTCTCCGTCGTGTCCCGCCAGCTTTCAAAACGAGAGGCTGGGCTGAGGATGCGATTTGCTCTTCCTGTTCCGAGCTGAAAGCTCAAGGCAAGGCTTGGGCCTAAGCTCATACTTGAACAACAAGTGTGCTGGTCAGTGATTTCGTCCACGTGTCTATCACGTGGCAGACTGCGTCTCGCAAGGGGCAAGCCTTGTGTTGTTGTGGAATATAATGATATTAATCTCGGAAGAAATTATCTCAATTCTTAGCATATCTTTCGAAATACAAGAATGGCCCACTCCTCGACCAGCAGCCTCGTCTGCGTCGAGTCAAACTTTTATCATGTGCAATCTTGCAAGAGTAGGTGCAGAATAGCTTTTGAAACCAAGACCTCTTCCTCTGCTCTATGTATATACATATATATTTTGTCCCTATCAGGCTGGCACTTTCCCGGATGAAACTTCTTTAGGTGAGTACTTGTATAAGCAATTTCTACGTGATGAGGATGGGGGTACACGTTGAGCGTAATTCGGACTGAACAATACATGATCGCGAAATTCCGACCCACTAGCAAAAGTGATCTTAGCCCTGCCTCCAGACGCAAGTACTCTAACAATGAACGATTTCATACTCGATCTCAAACCCAGCTGTCCTCGCTCCAGTACCGATCCAGCTACTATCAACAAGCTCACCGAACCAGATTTTCAACCCAAGTAGTTCCTTGAGGAAATCGACACCTCAGCCTGAAGTAACGTCCTCGGAATCTTTCTCCGATTTCTTACTCCAGGTTGCTGTTGTAGGATGGAGCTGGATGACTCTACCGTCGAGACCTGAAATAGACTGGACTACTGGGATTCTGCGTCTTTTTGCCCCTTCCCCTTCTGCTGACGATTCGCATCCTCGAGAAGCAAATCGGAGGCCATTTCTCCCACTTTCTTAATTGACGGAGATGGGCCAGCATCATTTGATTGTCCAACAAGGTCAACTCGAGGACAACGAACGCTTGAGCATTAGCCACACCGGAGACAGTGAAAGTGTTGTAGGTTAAATCTACAATCTCCTGGGTCAGTTTGCAGAAGAATTCGGCTTCGAGAGTGGTTGTCGTCGGAGGTATAAATTTGGTGACTAATTCGTCCATCCGAAGACCGACATATGATATGGTCTTACTGTATCCAAAAATTCCGATATCCAGAAACTTCCGGTACAATTCTTCTGGCTTGACTTCGTCCAGGTTCTCTTGCCCTTCGACTTGCGGCTAGCCAACAAGGCCCCAAAAGAGACCTGAGCACCAATTATCCATGCATCCATTTCTCAATTTCTACATAAATAAGAGCTTTCAAAGTCTTCGCATAGCTCCTGGCAATCTCAAAATGACCTATCCTTTCTAGAATTTCGCAGCAATGGCGGTGGAGCTCAGCCCCCACCATCACGACGGGATAGTGAAGGGCAAAGGTGCGCATACCTAACTCTCCTCTATCATTTTCAAACAATAGCGGCCCATCCCGGAATTCCTGGTTTCGCTCAAGTTCTCCGTGGATATTGAATTCTGGAAAGTCTGCGAGCGACCGTGATTCGCGGTGGAAGGGTGGGGGATAACGGACGAGCATCGCAGATCGACGGAAGCGAATGCAGCTGTAAGAGATTATTCCACCAAGAAAAGCACAGTGAGGGATATGTATCGCGGGCTCGGTACTGAGGCGCATTTGAGAAAGGCTTTGTTGAATAGCATGGGCGTGAAGAGCGCAGCGGTCTGCCGCAGGAGATTTGGACCAGCTCACGGCATAGGCTAAGTCGGGTTCGAGAAAAATACTGTGTAGGCCATCACGACCTAAGGCTCGCTCCAGCTTATTAAAATCTACCAAAAGTATCATAAATAAGGCATGCCATAGCGTTATGAGGTCGAATGTGTCCGTTTGAGAGATATTGTCTCGGCGCTGTTCTTCGAACATGGCGTGCCAGTTCATAAGGTCGTTGTGAAGTCTCTCGTATTCTTCAGATGGAAGATTTAGCTTTCCTCTGCCCTGTTCTTCTGAAATTCTGGCAGATATGTTCTGCAGGACGACATAGGAGTTAAACTGGCTGTTGCTGTGTAACGGCGATGGAAAGTCAATGCCTCTCGTCCGGAATAATATCCGTGCTTTCCATTCCGCAGCAGTTTTGGCATTGAACACATCTTCATCGGCGGCCAGGTTTGCACTAATGGAGTCATGACGGAGAAGAGGATCGTGATAAAATATGCCAGCGAGTTGTGCATCGATAATATAGAGTCCGAGTACTGCCCGAAGCACTTCTTCTGATTTCGCCCATGAGCTCCATGCTTGCTCAAGAGCCAATTCCTCAAGAGTATCAAGCTCTGGGTATCGATTGGTGTGTCGGAACATATCGCATCTGCGAGCCCATGCGATCACTGTGCCTTGAAAATTATCAACCATAGACAGGTGTTTCGCTTCGCCGGATAGAAGACCAAATACTTGACTCAGAATAGCGGCTTTTACGAGTGAAATGGCTTCTTCAGAGTCAGAATGCACTGTAGCATCCCACGAGGCCATAGCTGTACTGCTGAACCGCTCAAAGATTGTCGCTCCGTGGTCACGGGCGATATCCCCACCTAACAGGCAACCGAGAGCCGACATGACCAGTAGAAGTGGAGCATTCTCTGGAGAAGGTCGAAATGTATGCCGGTGAATGATGGGAAACAATGGTGCGAAATCTTCGAAGTACAGCTTGACAGATAAATTCTGAAACAGTTTATCAGCAATAATGCCACATTTTTTGGGGGTAGTTGTTAGGGATTACCAATAATCCTGTTGACGGAAGAGGATCGACGTGCAGAGGATTCTTTAGTTTCTGGGAAGCCCGCATCCTGAAATCCTCGTCTAGCATGTATGCTTCGTTATTTGCGACAGTGGATGGGCATGCTTGAGCTGTATCTGAATTCCTGTAATGATCGATGTAGGTAAACCAAGATTTCTGAATCTCAGAGCCTGGTAAAGTTCGGTCGTAAGGCGAAAGTTGCGACATGTTTTCTGAGGGTATGTGAGCAGTTAAAGGTTCGGTAAATGCCATTGATTCAAAGAGTGACATGTCCAAGGAATTCTGATCGAAACTATAATCGCACCACCAAGACTGGTCAGAGGATGCCGCTGGTGGAGTGTAAGCCGCAGTATGGAGTTCCTCTTGTAAAGCATCGTCTGCGGAATGATCGATACCAGCCAGGAGGATTGGATCAATGAGAGGCCGTTTGAGATCCACTCCGCTGTGGTGACCGATGGATTCATGTGGCCCGGACTGATTTTCGGTAGACATACTTAAAGACGACCTTTCTGCATCAGGGGCATTATGAAGCTTTTTCAAATGTCTTAACAGAGTATCGCTGCAATCTGGAGTCAGCCCCTAGTCTCAACAAGGAGATGAATCTAGAGTAGGTATCCATACTTTCGGCTGAAATATTTATCACACTCTAAACAATGAAATGGCCGCTCTTTCGTATGACTTCGTTCATGTCGATGCAGATGATCCGTCTTGAAGAATGCTCTCCCGCAGAAATTGCAATGCAGTTCTGTCCTGCCTCTTGGACTTGGACGAATTCGAGAGGCGCGTGAGCTTCCTGGGGAGGCTGAAGACATCATAGCTGGGAATGCTCATTCTCGTTGGGACTTAATCTTCTCAAGCGGGATCCACACTCATCGAAATGGCTATTGATGCAGCAAAGATCAGGAGAAAGTTGTTGGACTATCGGAGGCTGGAGTCTACTTTCTGCAGCAGGAATGACAAACTGGCTTGAAAGGAAGAGAGCACGTGATTTTTGTACTACTAACCATAGAAATTCTCATGGATCAGCAGGTTTGATATACATTGCGAGATTGAAAAAAAAAACGTGATAAACTAGTACCAACGACCAAGGATAAGGTAGTACAAATTTATCAAAGTATCATCCAGTTTCTACGTTCACGTGACTACTTCGATCTAATATCTAGTCCAATTTTTTCATCTAAGCCAGCAGCCGTAGTAAGATAAGTAAAATAGACATATGCACTCAATAAAACCTTTGACATCTCAAATTTTGAACTATTCTCCTTCGATCTCCTACAATATAATCGCACCCGAATTAAATAACTCCTCCCATAAACTAGCTCAAAGCTCCAAGCCAACCACGAAGAAACTTCAGATAAACTGCTCTTTGAATATAGGAAAAGCCGCACACCCTTTGCAAAGCTGATAGTCGGGGATCCACGCTCAATAAATTAAGTCGCTTGCTATAAAACCGTTGTTCAGAAATGATGAAAAAGTTTGATCCCAAAAGCTGATGTCCAAACAGTCATCAAACAATGCATCCAAACTAGTACCAAATACAGGTATTTGTCAAAATCCTGTTCCCAAAATCTGTGATATACAACAGATCCTCGCTTCTCCATCGTTCCTATTCTTGCTGCTGAGAAGTCCAACTAGGCTTTGCCTGTTGAGGGTACGTCCTAAGAGTGTGTCTATTTTCATAGCCAATGATAAGGCTTAGGCACAAGCGTGACGAGAAAGGTTCTTATTTATCGATGACTTTGAAGAATGATAGAGGAATGTACATTGATGCTATATGAAGAGACTACGAGCTAGAAGAACCTTGGAACTACAGTTCTGGGTTCTCAATTCTCGATCGTAATTCACAACAGCTGTGGTCCGCCAGGAGTTGTTCCGTCATATCGGAAGTTGTGGGCGTTGCTGTCGTCTTCTGTTTCTACATAATTTACATTTTCTACACTGTAGCAAGGCCCAGTTCTAGAAAAAACCAACATCAAAATCCAAGCCGCCTGTTAAATGACCAACCACTTCTGCGTAATTACTATCGCCAACTGCATATTACCAGCCATCGCATAGATCGACTGCAAATTGTACGCAGCATCTGTGACGAGGCTTTCTATACTGCCTTCCTCTCCTGATTTCCGCGCATCTTCAACCTCCTTGAGCACTAGATTATAATAAGGAATCGCGAGGTTCGTGAGACCTAGTAGGTGATAGACGCGGGCGATATTGTAATGGGCTTCTTGTCGCTCATCAATTTTGCTTGATGTTTTGCGAGAACTGTAGTAGTTGAACATGAATGTCATGCCTTGCATGATCAGGTATTGGCGGTTGTCGGCTTGACGTCGTAAAGCGTAGTGTACGTAGGAGAGGCCGACGTTGAGATTTATCATGGCATTTTGGGGGTCGAGGGCTAGGGCGCGGAGGAAGTAATCTATCAAAGTCAGCAATCATTTCTCAATGGAACTGCAGAAATTCTTACTGAGAGCAAAGATATAGCTGCTGCTAGAGTACAGAATGTGTCCATAAAGCATCAGAAGGCCGATGTCTAGCTCGTCGTTGATGATCAGTTGGCCTTTATTATCCACAGCGGAATAAGATCCCTTTTCACCAAAGTACTTCGCTCGGGCTTCTGGGTCTGTCGTGAGAGAATAATCCATGGCTTTGATTTGTCGCAAAATAAACTTCTGGCTAGGGCCTGAGCTGTACCAAGATACTGGCGAATTGACCATTCGAGCCACTGATGCAAACATTCTGTATGAATCTGTGGTGAATTGGTAGTCTTTCATAAAGAATCGAGCTACGTTGCAACAGGTCTCTTCGTCGCAAAGAAAGAGAGCACAAGCTAGAAATATGTTAGTTGTGTTATTAGATAGTGAGCTGGAACTTACTGATCCAACAGATATGAACCAAGAACAGAGAATCTCGGTCGTGATACCAGAGAGCACAGTCTTTCGCCGCCTCGCAAGTGTCATATGACTCGTTCATTTTCCCATGGCGTGCGAGACATAACGCGAAATCAAGGAAGATATTCAACCAATCGTCGAAGGGTATACCTCGATAGTCTTCTGGAATTTCGATTCGTGGCACACGGGTCTTGTCAGCAATATCTGCACCCAGATCTACAAATATAAGTTAATAGGATAGATTTTAATATGGTGGATATAACAAACGTTTTGATAATCGCTCCGCCATCAGCGACGCTTCATCTAAAGGCACCTCTGCTCCTGCAGCATATTCTGCAGCTCTGTATCCTACAAAATGGATGTATTTATCATAAGGGTAGAAGCTTCTGACACGTCTAAAGTCGTCTATAAGATCTCGAGCGGCTGTCATCCATGCTCGGGCAGCTTGGCGGTTGCCTTCAAGCATTCCCTCGTGGTTGCTGCGTAAGGTACGATACTGGAGTTGTAGCTGCTCTGCCCGGCTCGTTTCGTCTGCCAGCTTCGCAGTCGGATCAGCCAGTCGGCGAGCTTTATGCTTGGGCTTCTTCGGTGAATCAAACTCTTCGTCTTCTGAGGCTTGTCTATATACTTCTTCTACTTGACCTGCATCCTTTGTCCGTGCCGTCTCCTGCGCCTGCTCTGACGGCGGCTCAGTAGACTTTGGCTTTAGTTTGCGTGGAACACGTTTTCGCTGCATCAGTGGGCTTGCGTTCTGTGCATTCTGTATTGACATGACCTCATTGACGTAAATGAAAGCCTGCTCTTGCTCATTTAGAGACTCGTACATCTTGGCTAGTTCCATTCGGGCTTCAATGTTGTCCTCGTCCAATTGTATAGCTTTTTGAAAACATTCTTCTGCCTCCACTCGGATTTTTTCACCAGTGAAGCAATACCCCATTTGGAGATAGAGATCTCCCGTAGTCTCTTCCGGGATCTGGCTCAGCGGCTCATAGAATTGGAGAGCAGAACGGTAAAGTTTGGAGGCTTGGAAGGCGTCCGCAATTTGTCGGTAGAGATCAAAATAGCTCAATACTTTGTCCTTGCCATCTTCATCAGATCCTCTCAACCACTCAAAGTGACGCTAGAAATTCATTAATAGATCTTCATACATCCAAAGGGAAGTTCATACCATGGCTTCATCATTATGGCCCAGTCTGACTCGGGAAATGCCCAATTTCGTACGAAGCTCGAGAGGTAATCCATCACCATACATATACAGTGGGAATCCATCTTCGGTAAATTGTTGTATCTCAGTTCTTCTCGAATGCTCAGCATCCCATTCTCGGTCGTCGCTGGTGACATCGTCCCAGAAGGTTTGTGGGGCACGGCCAAGCATCCAGCGAGAGATCAACTTCAACTCTTTGATAGCAGTATCATGTTGGCTAAGTTGTTGATATATAGCAATGTAAGAATTCAAATCAGACCAATCGAGTGCATTGTCTCCGTAGAAATGATGGTTTTCCATGAATTTCGTAAATGTTTCCTTGTAAAGTTTCGCTGCACTTTCAAGTTCTCCATTATCGTAGTGAGCTGCGCAGAGCTCACGTATGACTTCCAGATTCCTTGGCTGGATTTGTAGTACTTTGTGATACTCTGAAATAGCACTGGCAGGCTTGTTCCATTCCAAGCAGATCCTCGCTCTCCCGAGCCGAGATTCTACGTGCTTCGAGTCTGCCTTCAATGCCGCACCATAACAGAAGTGGGCAGATGAGAGGTAACTTGCTCGATTCTTGCCATTTTCTTCCAAATACAAGCTTGCAAGATTAAGCCATCCTTGGATGATTTTAGGTTGAAGATGGGCAGCAACTCCGAAAGCTGTAAGGGCTTTGGCTCTCTGCCCAGTTTCCAAAAAGCAGCTGGCTGTAGTTGTCCAAGCCTCGTGCGTCTCAGCATTGATTCGAATGATTTCGGCGCAGATCTCTCTTGCGTCATCATACTTTCCCGCAAGAAAAGTTTTCGCTGCCTCACCCAACCGAGCTTTGATATCTCCTGTCGGTTCGGCAGCTTTTCGAGGACCTCTTAACCCTTTGAAGCCACCACGAGCCTTGATGTCAACTTTTCCTCTCTGTGAAGCAGTGAAGAGCTCTTTATTATGCCGCTTTCTTTCTAAATCCGCTCGCCATTCAAGGTATTCTTCGTCGTCGGAAGAGACATCATCAATTCTGTGAGGCGTCAGTAGGGCAAGTCTACAGGGCCTCAAATAGTTCTTACCGGCCCTCTGTCCTAGCTTCGGTACTTTCTGAACTCGCTCGACTTTGGCTCCTCCGCCGGGCGGCCTCATTATCAAATTCAATCAAATCCGGATCAATAGACTCCAAGTTGTATGCCTCGAGGGAAGGGCTATTGGAGTGTCTCCCTGAGCGGTCGTTTGTGATACGCTTAGACTTCTGCACTGGCCGAGGCTTTGTTGATTGTCCCAAGGCTGAGGCCTTCGGAGAATTTGGATCGGGGTATATATAATTGATCGAGCCGGTCCAGGAATCTTGAGGATGAGATTTGTACGTGGGTATCGGCTGAGTCGCTGGGGTCGTGCTTCGGAACATCCGCTCATAAGGAGTGGACGATGGGGCTCTAAGCTGATCCTGCCATTCATTCGCAGGCGGAGATGCAATGCTCTGTGCTGGAGGATTTGTGGGATGTATGCCTTGGTGGAACATAGGGCTAGAGGGACTCGCAGGAGCGTTCGCAGGAGGTACGCTTCGATGGAGAGCACGGTCAAAAGTCGTCGAGAAATTTGAAATGACGGGCGGACTCGTGGGAATTTCGGGATATAAGGAGGCATAACTTGTACTCGGCATATCTAGAGGGTGCGGTCTCATGGTGCTTTCGGAGAGTCCTCGCTGATCGTATACAGATGGAGCAACATGAGTCTGGTTAGCCAAAACATGTCTATCGGAGGTCTGAGGAGAAGTAGAATGGGACGCTCCATGACTTTGAAAGCTAGGATGCATGCGTATCCAGTCAAACTGTCCTGGAAGAGCTCGAATGGACGCCTTCGGCGGCGGAGTGGCCGTGCTAGGTGTGTTCGAATCTGCCATGTCTGGATTGCTTTCGCGATCGTTCCATTCTCGGTAGAGGATTTTGAGGTTCGGCAAAAGTACACAACAGGTTTTCGATCTGTTGGTAGCTTCACGGAGGCGAAGTGTGTCGGTGGGTGGTAGGTTTGTTGTTTCGATGAAAAGTTGTCGATTCCTCCTCGACAGCAAAGGAATCGTCAGCCTTGCCTCACCAGCCTTAGCGGGGTGTGTGAATAAACATCAAAAGTGTCATTATCTATTTTCATGCCTTGGGTGAGACTCGTCAAATTCGGTTCAGTCATTAATCGATCGATGTCATATCTGAACATAGACCACCAGAACACAGACAAGTAGAGAATCTCTCCCAGTAGCAATCAGGTGAATAGAAACTTGATATTCGCCACAATTCCTGCCTATAACTCGCCACGAAGATATATCCTTAATAGACCCTTCAAAATTCTTGAACGATTAGATTCACAATGCTTCGTGACAAGTACTGAGCTATTCAAATCTGCGACTTTGCATAAAATGCTAAACTCGCAACTATCTGAACTGCGTGTCATTTCACAACAAGGACGACCTACAAATTTATCCTCTTGGCTAGGCCCAAGTGTATAAGAGGATCGGTGGCAAGATCGACTGAACATTGCCCAGTCTGAATCCGCAGAAGGCAATACTCGACTCGCTTTGATCTCGTAGTAAAGCATTTCCTTATCGAGGGTTTCGCCTGTACTTTTATTTCAGATACTGAAGTCTCACCGTACGGGCGATCGAAGCAAAGTTCGTCAGTCACATGACTGACGCTTCCGTCTTTCCCCAAAAGCACTTACTAAAATAATAGGGCAGTAGATAACTGATTTAGCAAATGGAAAACTGAAAAACGGAGCGATGATGCAAAGGGACACGTCAATATTGATCAATTATCTCTATATCGTATAGCGTCAAGATATATCCGTCGACGGAAGAAGTGCGGAAGCCGATAGTAGTATTTACAAACCTTGGTTCGGCCAATCACGTCGCAAAGGAGTGAAGGAAGCCATGATCGAGTTTGTGGGGGCTCGCAAATATTGACACCACCCACATTCAACTTCAACCTCTCAATCTCCCCAGTCCCTTTACGCTTTGGCAACCGTCAGATCGTTCTGCGTCGATATCAATTATTCCGGGTCGACTACAGGGCACTCACGCAGGTGAATCGACAAGGAGAATCTGTTCCAAAATCTTGAGTACATCGGACGCGTGATTGATCCCGTCAAAGAATTCCTCAAGTTTGCCAGTTTCGCGACCATCATCTCCAGCAAAGAGGACCACGTCCCTGTGGAACACGATCGCGACTATTTTCTCAGCTCTTCGGATATCTATCCAGCACTGTCGTGCTTCCTCAAGGTTCGTCAATTCTCTCTTGTCGCAAAGGAAACGCCCTTGCGCTCCTCGTTATTCCCCTTCTCTTGCGATCAGGCCCTGACGTTTTCTGCCACTCTTCCAGGATCATCGGGGAAAATAACCCTCATCGTACTCTATCACGGCGCAATTCAATCCGCGAGAATGCCTCCATCCTCAAAGCGCCCTCAGCGAACCCGCCGAGAGCCTGTCAATCATGTCGACATCACCGACTCATCGCCTTCCCGGCCAGCAAAGAGAAGAAAGAAGGTGTGAATACCTTCAAGACCCCAGTTCGACGAGAAGATACTGATAAATTATCTAGGTCGAGGAACCCATTGAAGAACCAGAACCTGAACCTGAAATAGCCTTGCCCCGAGACCGATCAGGCATTGACTTGAACGATGAAGAATTAATATCTGCCGTCGTACCCCACCTAGCGCTGCCAGAGCACCCAGTCCAAGCTAGTCAAGATCACGCAAATGTACTTCACGAGAGGCATAACAAAGAGGGAGTTCAGGCGTATGCGAAACTCACTGGAAGGGATTGGACATTTTATGTGAAGAGACTCAGAAACAATATTGGGCGACCCCCAGAGAACGCAAATCCCGCTCCAGTGGGCCAGCTTGCTGAAACTATCCTTCCAGACGACCAACCTGACAATGGTGTTCATATCGATCTGGGTCCTAGCAAGATGGTCTCTAGACAACACGCCGAAGTCTATTACGACTCTGATACCGAATGTTGGAATATCCTTGTCCATGGTCGGAACGGTATTAAGATTGACAATCAGATTCTCCGGCGTACGCAGACACACGAACTTATCAGTGGTGAGGTAGTTGAGATTGGTGGAGTTGAGATGATGTTTGTTTTGCCTGAGCAAGATGGCAGTCTCAAGGTTCACAGAAGATACCTTCAAAGAGCTGGTTTGGTTACGGTGGAGGAGGATGAGGAGGATTCAAAAGCTCTCGATCTTCCAACATCAGCTAGAACTTCAACAGCAGGCGCCTCTCTCAGTCAGAATGGTGGCTCTGGTCCTCTGGCAATTGCACCAGCTCCTCCGAACTATCAAAGGCCAGGAACTCCTGCCAGTGCTCGCAGCAAAGGTCCTTATTCGGCTCGAAAGTCTCCCACTTATACGAACGGCGGCACGATTCTCTTAAGCACCGATGACGTTGATTTAAGTCTCGATTCAAACTCCCACATCAAACCCTCTTTCAGCTATGCTCAGATGATTAGCCAGGCTATCTTCCAAACTGAAGATGAGAGACTGACCTTGAATGGGATCTACACATTCATCATGGAAAAGTATGCTTACTATAGGCATCAACATGGTGGTGGATGGCAGGTAGGCCAATTTTCATTATTCGTTCGGTGATGTTGCTGACTGGTATTTAGAACTCTATTCGCCATAACTTATCTTTGAACAAGTCCTTTAACAAGATTGCTCGTGCAACCGATGAACCCGGAAAGGGCATGAAGTGGTGCATTGTCCCTGAAGCTCGGGAGGAAATGTTTAGGAGCTGCCATCGAGGTGGACGTGGTGGTCATCGAGGATCTTCAGCTCCCAACTCGCCAGCCAACTTGAGCATGGGCCGGCCTTCTGGAGAAGGTGTGAGTAATTCTGAATCCACTCAGAAGCTGTCTCCATATTCTCGTTCACCTCCGTTGAGTTCGTATCCTTCTGGCGCACCCCAATACACACCTGACCGACCTGGACAGCTTTCAAGAGCTCGTGAGCAGCTTCCTGGCGACGGTAGCCCATTGCCACGACATCGAAGACCCAATTCCAATGCCTACGGTCTTTCGGATAATGCACCAGGCTCCCCACCAGCTCTCTCGTCTTCTTACCTGCAAGATGAGAGCAATTCACTCGTCACACCTGCTCCTCATCGTGTTCAACCCTATCTGGCTCCGCCCAGCACGGCCCAAAGACCAAGCCAGCACATGCCAACCAGCTCTCCGGCACCATTCTGGAAGTATGCCGACCAAACTCCTATGAGAAGTTTTGATTCGAGTCCCATCAAAAGCATCGCTCTCCCCTCTGTACCAGCAAGTAGCAGCCCAGTTCCAGAACGCAAAGTCAGCCCAATTCATAAGGGCACGCTTGTCAAGCAGGAAGCTTCAAAGGTTGAGGAAGTTGAAGACGAAGACGTGGGATTTGATCTTACCAAGTATATATCGCTTTCCTTATATCTGTAATGTATGCTAACGAGAGCAGGGGCTTCCAAAGCATTGGCTCCTATCATTCGATACCTCCTAGCAATGGTCTCGCTGCCCTTGCCAGTGCCGTCAATGGCCGTTCCTGACATATTCGATCTCCACCCCGATCGCCTCTGGAACAACTTTCACCATGGTGCAAATCATTACCTCATAATTTGCCCGTCTCCGAGGGTAGCGATGATGGATTTGGATGTGTTTCTAATCTGTTTAAATACTGCATAGCGTGGTTTCTATCTGATTTCTTTATGGCTGCAATATTAATGGATAGTTATTTGGGATGGACAAATGGGATAGGAGCTGTGGCGTTGCGTGGCTTTCTCTGTTTTTGTACCATAAGTCGTTGCTTTGCTCGTACTGTAGTACGGCTAGCTTACTTACCTCTTGCTTCAAAATAGCAATCAATCACAAAAGCCTCCTCATATCTTCTTGTTTATCGAGCCGGACGCGATCTGTACTATGCCTTCGGAAAGCCACGATTCAATTTAGCCAGAATAGTATACGCAAAGGTAGTCCAGACCTGTTCACCTTGTGAACTTCCATGACTAGCGAGATTGCATGGTGAATGGCCTAAGGTCATTCATCGATATCAACGCTACGCAGCTTTGTCTGGGCCAAGAGAACAGGCTTCATGCGCTTGTACTTCCCATTGTAGCTTCGAGGAGCAGTAGGTAGCTACGTGGAGATCAAGCTGAGAGCCCACACCGAAAGACAGAAGGCGCGCTCCTTTCAGCGGTATAATGCCGATCAAATTATCAATCTCTGAACTGGTAGGTTAGAATCCACCAGCTCTACACATTTCCTGCTCGGAAAGCTAGTCCAGCGAATTCGCCTGGATATTGAAATTTATATTTGATTCACAGATGGCTCAGAGCTTGCTTCTAGATCTCTACCTTTCTTGTTATTCGATGAACACAAGTATGCTAATCGTCCCATTTCATAAGTCTATAATCTAGGTGGTAGAGGTCAGATTTGGATAGAACCGAATTGCATCTCACCTGGAATGTCGGCATCCGAATATTTGACTTCCGGTCTCATTCAAGTTTGGGCTTTGTAACCAGCGTCTTTTGGCCCATCAATACAAGTGTAATGCTCGTCCATGAAAGCTCGATGTTTTAAGAGGTAGATCCACAGGAACTTATCTCTAGAGATCTACGTACTTGTATTCATGGAAGGTAGGAAGAGTAATTTGAGGGAAGATCTTTCTTCATAGGCCGTACAGCCATCTACAAAGGCTATTGTACAAATATGCAAACAACAGCGCGGAGGCCGTAAGAGGGGTGTCAACGGTGCAGCTAGGCACCTCTAATATACAATCAATCACAAGTATTAAGTAACACAGTCGAGAAAGAGCAAACTCCGAACCCAATGCTTCCACCCCTTCCACAATGTTTTATGTTCCTTCGGGCCTGCGAATATTTTATGCACACTTATTTCCCAGTAGCCCCGCCCCGTCGTTTCGGATTGTTGCGTCCTGGTCGTTTCTTTTGACCTGAAGCCTTCTGGTCTGTACCCTCAATGAATTTCAAGAGCTCGTCAATGCTTCTCGAATCAAGTCCTCCCAAGCCAGGTCGGTCACGTCCTGCAGCTGCATCGGCACTCTGTCCGACTTGGAGTTGAGGGTGCGTCTGTCCGAGAGTCACACGAGGCGAGATTCGTACTCCAGCTCGAACACGACGAGCCGCAATATCCTTCGCTTGCTTGGCTAATGACACAGCATTCTGCGTGAGCTGCTCAAGCCAGTTCTCTGCTTCCTTGGTATTTTTGTCGTCCGCGCCTAGCTCATTGAGGAAGATGCTGTACGATTCTTTCATGCGGTTGACGGCGGCTTTGGAGTCTTTGTCCAGTGCAAGAGCTTGCGCAAGCTGGAAGAGCAATGTCGCTGCATTTAAAGATTGCTTACCGTATACGTCCTCACAGATCTTCAGAGAAGCTTCGAACCAAAGCCGAGATTCATGGTAATCACGAAGGTGTTGCAGCATCACGGCTGCGTTGTTGATAGTTGTTATGGAGTCAGGGTGGGCTGGACCATAAACTACTTTCCAGAGTTGCAATGCGTGTTTGACATACGAGAGAGCTTGTTTAGAGCTGCCATTCGCATGAAGGATTAACGCAAGATTAAGGTAAGAAAGAATTGTCTCAGCGTCGTCAACACCCAGGGTACGTTCGTGCACGATGACAGATTTGCGGGCGAGCTCGACAGCAGCCTCCTTCTCTTCGAGTTGGTAGTAGAGCATAGAGAGGGTACTGTAGACGCGAGCTACTTCGGGATGGATGATGCCGTAGATTTGCTCATGGAGGGAGAGAGACTCAAGGAGGAGTTCCTGCCCTAACTTCTTTTGGTTTTGAAGGATAGAGATGCGACCAGCTTCAAGAGCCTCTTCGGCGAGTGCGCTTCTTGGCGACGCTTCTTTGATCACCGGGACAATGTTGAGAATATCGTCAGGGGTGAAAGTCTGGGGTGAGAGGATATGCCCAGAGGAATTAGATGCTGGAGAGCCATCGCGGGTCTTCTTTTTCTTCTTGCTAACAGATCCATTGGTGGTAGGCTCTTTGGCTGAGCCATTGACGGCCGAAACGGCTTCACCAGTGGCATTGCAGCTCTCGCTCGTGAATCGATATTTTTTGACCTCTAATTGTAGTCCAAGCTTCAACGACACCTCACGGAGGAGTTGTAAGTGTTTGATATTGGAAGTCCAGTCGTCGTCAATCTTGTAGCGATATCTCTGAAGGATCTGCGATTCAATCTCCTGCTTCAAGCTTTCAGGGGTGAGTTCTTGAAATTTGAGGTCGGCTTCAGGGTAAAGTGCCGCCATACTCGCGTCAATCTCGGCCTTGGGCTTTGGATTCAACCCAGTGCCAAGCAAGCAGTTGAGAAGATGAGAGACGCTAGCGGTAGTGAGTGGGATAGGTAAGTAACGTAAGTATTTGCCAGCAATATGCTTGAAAGTCCTTGAAACCATCTCTTGGACTGCGAGGACGCGCAAAGACTCAAGTCTCTTACCATCCGCAAGTTCAGCAACCTTGCCAAGATATCTGATATTGATACCTCGCTTGTGCAACAGAAGACTCAATGATCTACCGTCCATTGGGAATCCAACGTCTCCCTCCTTCAGGTCGTGAATGAGTTCAGGTAGAACAATTTTCTGGAGGAACTCGCTCGCGAGTCTGACTTCTCGCTCATCCTTTGCCCATTCCTCTTTCTCGGCCTCGGTTTGAGGCTCCTGGCCGCTGAAAGCATCAGGGTTCAGTGAGAATGCGAAGTCCGAGATGTCAATTCTCTCATTATCGAAGTCTTCAGCCTTGCTGAGTTCGGCTGACCCATCAGCAGCACTTTTCTTCTTTTCATCAATAGTTCCGTTAGTCTCTGCCGGAGCGTCATCGCCGGTCTGGCCTTCGATTCCCTTGGTCTCAGCGGAGGAGCTTTTGTCCCCCGTCTGACGCCTAATCGCAAGTTCGCCATTAACCCATTCCCGCATCTTGCTCTTCCAGTAAGCATCAATGAGCTCGGATCTCAGAACAGTCATCCTATGTGGGTAAGGGTTCCCGCTGGCGCCATTTGTCTTTTCTGGGCTGTCGATGGCGGTTCCCACTTCCTCCATCCAGCAGATGTCCAACGGTGTGATCCTATATAGATCAAGAACATACTTCCTCCCATCAGTACCAAGGAGGCCCTTCGTCTCAATGCTTCCCTCAAGCTCATGGCGCTTGCCTTCTTTATCCCACACAGCATGCTTCTTAACTTTCAATGCCTTCGACAATTTTTCGAAGACTGATACGAATTTTTCGTCGGCGGCCACGACATCTTTCCCATCAACAGCTCCGTAATCGATCTGATTCTCACCCGGGTCTCGTTGTTTGAAGATGCCAGGGACAATACTTTGACCAACCACGCGCTTACCGAGATAATCGACTACCACCGTTCCAGGCGTGAAGAGGCCTTCGATATCCAGCTGGTTGGCCATTCTGACACCCATCACATCCTTGCCTGTCGCTACTCGAGCTGCTTCATCTCCACCCTCTGTCGCGAATGTACCCACACCATCCGCTCCAAATGAGAAAAATACATTGTTGTACACAAATATTTGAGCATCCCTACCCTCAGTAGGATTCAAAGGAGCAACTTCGCCTCTCGCCACCAGAACAGCGCCACGTGAAGCAGCGTCATTGTAGTCGGCAAAGAGCTTCGAGGTCAACCGTTCCCGGAAGACTCGGTCCTGAACAGTCTCTTTGGGTAGTTCCCTGGTTGATTGAAACTCCTCGTTCCAGTCTCGCAGCGTCTCTGTATTTTCGATGCCATTGATCAAATAGCTCTCTTGCGTTCGCGTGATGTCAGCTTGGTGGGTGACTAAGGGCGAAGAGGAGCTCGGTACGATCCAGGGACTCGCGGGAGTAGCATTTGTGATCTGGAAGTTGGCCAAAGGTTCCTTCGTGTTATTGTAATCTTGCAAGCTCTTGAAAGAAGTATCAAAAGAAGGTGATATATCACTTATCAAATTCAGCAGAGAGTGTGCAGAGAAATTCTTTGGCGCACCCCGAGGGAAAGGGTCGAACTTTAGGTTTGTGGATTTGTTCAAGTAGAACCCAGAAGCATGGGATGTGATTTGATATTGTTCTCCTTCGTTGGTCGTTACCAGAAGATATAGAAGGTGCCCCTTCTGACGCAGGTGGTATGGTGGAGGATTCCATGGCGACACTGATATGGACTTCAAGGTCTTTGGAGCGGATTCCTGAACTTCGGGTAGCAAGGCAGAAATGTCTCCAGAAGCACTGAAGTCGTATCCAGCCATAGAATGTACTAATTGGTTTGTAGCAGCGTCGGCAGCAGTGACTGAGTCATGGAGTGAAACGCCAGAGAGGATCCCAGTCAAGGTGTCGGTTCGATCACCAGCAGCACCAATGAGTTCACGAACTCTGACAATGTGTAATCGAGCCTCCTTCTCAGTGTATGGATCCTCCACCAACGTGAATTCAGATTCTGCGGTCAAACTGGGTATTTCCGAAAGTTGAATGAAGTCGTTTACTCGCTCCCCGTTATGTTCAAGATGGAAGCAGGAATACTGGAAGGTCCCGGGTAGCTCGATGATCGATTGCCGGACATCGTGTACAGCCTCTTGAGTGGAAACCTGCAGTCTGTGTGTGAGAAACAGAATATGATCTTTCAATGATTGACTAACCATGATCTGGATCTTTTTGGGCTCGTGAGGAAGATGGACGGTAAGGTGGAACACAACTTGGAGTCGCCATTAGCAGGTGTATCTACGAATCCCCAATCTGCCATGCCTCAATATTCATGGAGTCTTACTCTCTTGAGCCTGGCTGCTCCCTTCCTCTGCCCCATCTGCTCCATTTGTTGTTACATCATCAACACCAGCAGCGTTCTGCAAACTATTAGAAGATTCGCTGGGGGTTTCTAGGGCATAGACTGTCAGTCAGTCACTCTCAAAGTCGACCTGAAGCTGCAATTCATGAATTGAAGCCTAGATGAATCAGTTAAGGTTATTTCCACTTACCAGAAGCAACAGTGTTCACGTCACTATTCGAAACTTCTGCCATGGCCGAGTTCGTCAACAATTGAATAGGAATGGATCAATCCAAGAAGATAGAAGGATAGGGTGATAGATGCAGCGGAAAGGAGAGAATGACGCTTTTGAATTGGTACAGAAAAAAAAGCAGTGGCTTAAAACGATTTGGATATTCCCTTGGAGAAAGTTTTTTGGAGCTCTCGGGGGTCAATGCCGAAATGCTCCGGTGGGCCCTGTTTTCGGCAGTACTGTAAGGCTGCACGTCCCGTCTGCCCGTTCATTGTTTACTTTCATCAATAACAACTTGCTTTCGACTTAAGAACACAACCGCATTGCACACGACATTCAATTGCTCATTCTTGGAAACATAAATAACGAATTCATTTTGCATATTTGCTCAATTGCTATGCGCTCATGGTAGCCAACTGTAAGTTCACTCAACCGTTCCCGAGTTCTATGTGACGGATACTAAATGCAATAGAGTTCTATGATGGATATAACTTCTTCACTACCTGCAAAAGAAACAGAAAGCTTTACACCTGTTCGGAGACGACTATCTACGATAAACACAAGACTACCTCTGGGAAATTTGGAAAAAGAGTGGACTGCTGCGAGATGCAATCGACTCTTACGAGCGTTGCAATCAAGGGTAGCCATTCTCCATAGAGACCTCTCTCAAATTCAGCCTGGCGTCCAGAGCCGGGAGACAACAACAGGGTTCAGGCGCGGGACACTTCGAAAGGCAGACGCAGACATTGATTGGAATCAAGCAAGAAAGAAGATAAAACGTACATATTCTACAAGGGGAACCAGAAGCAACAATGATGATCGAGGTCTCCAGCGCATCCGAAAACTCCAAGCTCCTAATGAGACAAGACCTTTTATTCCAGGAGAGATTTTAGTGCCTACTCCAATATTACACCGAGCAAGGGGAGAGATTGTGTCGACCATTTCATCTGCAATCCAAGATTCTGAGAAAGACGGACAAGTGTTTAAACCTAACAAACGTATAACGGCCAAAGACATCCCTTTGGACTCTCAGATCTCTCGGACGTTGCAAGACATCCGGAAACAAACACCAACTTCCCGATATGCCATTTATCAAGGGATATATAATGGGCTAGAAGCATTGCTCAAGGCCACGAACCTCGAAGAGCCTCAAAAGAATTGCATTGGCTCTAAGTCGCTACTATCGCTTTGTCTTAGGACGATTCCACGCCACATTGCTCACGAAGAAGAACTCTTTATTGCCCACATGGAAGTGACTAAGAGCAAGTCTGCTATTAATAATCGAGATATATCGACAGAGACATACGATGACTTGGAAGCTTTTGGATGCCAGGGGAAAGGCTGGAAACACTTCAGAACTATTGTCCGGTCACATGGTATTCAACTGCTTAGCGATGCTATTCGTGCTGGTTCTTTGGACGCCGAATTCATTGGCATATTGATCACTCAGTGCATCCATACAAAGGCTGTAGGAGACGCAGAAATCTTGCTATCAACGATGCTATCAACTACCAAATTTTCGGCGCCCAGGAGCGTCTTCAATCGATTTGACGATGATCCCACCATGCGGCCATTGTCAATGCTCTGGAAATTCGTGGAAATCACGGGCAATTATTCATATCAGTACAGGGAGATGTCCTCGTTGATATGCACTGGTGTTTTACCACTAAGTTGGCTCGCTACCAAGGAACTGGGACCTTTTTGGACAAGAGCAATCCAAGCATTGCCAAGTAGCTCAAACGCCACGGATGCTCTGCAATTCATGGATACTGTGCTGCCATTGCTTGCTCAGCTGGGGGATTTGGCCTGTGGCGACGACTGTAGTATCAAAAGCGATGGCTTGATGCTTGACGCAATGAAGCAAACATTTTCAAGCCTACTCACCACACTATCATCTATTACGATACTAAGCGTAGAGGCTGACAAACAATCACTGGGTCGAAATATCAGTGGGCGAAGAACTGGGTATGAGCATTTCATCGCCTTGGCGCGGAGGTGCTTGATACAGCTGGAGCTGTCTCATACCCGCAATATCCAAAGCACTTTGCTCGTGATCTCAAATCTTATTATCAGCGATGTTGATTCCGAAAGCCCTGAACCAGATTTTGGCCTGATGAAAACTCTTATCAACCACTTGCACGATATCGGCAAGTCCTCGAGTATCTTGCCTCCCTATCACGACGCGGTCTCCTTTGTTTGCTCAATGGCTCGTTGCTGTGGGAGAGGAGCCTCGACTTCCGGCTTCGAGTATTTGGAGAACTTACATCAAAAACTTGAGAGCCTCATTCAAGAGTCCGATCTGGAAGGTGGCAACATTATCCGTGAAATACTGGCTGATAGTGCATTGGCATTTGCACAAGAAATTCCCGATCGCAAGTGCCTCGACTATGCCGATGCAATGGAGGCGAAGGTTCATCGCATGGGCGCTAAGCATAGGGTGAGCTTGACACCAGGAACCTGTGTGGACAACTCTAGGATTGGATTTCGATGGGAGGAGGGCATCAGTGAATGGGTGACGGCAACGCCTTACATGAGCGCCAATAAATGCCACGACTTCATGAAACTTCCACAAGCACACCAAACCGAATGCGAGACACCATTTCGTCCTGCAATTCAGCGAAAACCGATCCTTCCTCATGCCAGAACGCATGGGCTGCAGTCTTTCGTGTCGAATTCAACCACTGTTCGTCGTTCTGATTCTATCGGGAGCTTATCTGATAGTAGATCGTTCTCTTTGGGCCCTGATGATGACAAGGTCATTCATCGCAATTTCACTGAGAATGATTCAGCTGATTCAGCTGATTCAGTTGATTATGATGAGTCTGAAGGTGATATTTCAAGTCTCTACCCTCATGCCAAATCTCCTGGCATTTCCGATTATTCGGGTGATGAGTTGGACTCAGAATCGATTGAGCAAGATCGGTCAGATGAAGAGGATTTGTCTAGTTCTTCTTCAGGCGAGCCTTTAAACGGTTTCGGGCAAGCTTCATCTCCTCAAAGTGAAAACTCTCTGGCGGACGCATCTTTCACGTCTGTTTCATCTGCAAACTCCGTCCGAAGAACAGATTCCGGCAGTGGACGTCGGCACATTGACCGAGTTCCAAGGCTAAGCAGACGAGTTCTCCGTCGCAGTCTTCAATGGCAGTTATTTGACGATGACGAAAGTGATGATGAGCTCAGCTTCATCTCTGTGTCATCTGAAGGCGTCTCAGTAATGCATGAGATCACGAGTAATGCGAGTCCAAGGGCGAGGAGACATCAGCTTACGAAGTCGGGATCGAACCAAAAATCTCTTAGACAATTGGATGATTCTTTACTTGACGACAGTGAGGACGAATTATGCATGTGAGCGCACATCTGATGGCCGGGGTCAAACTTGCAATGCTTAATCGCCTCCAATAAATCTGTTTTGCAAGCTGTATCTAGCTAGGAGAGGAGAGCGCGAAATCGCACAGCCCTGGCGAGACTGCGAATTTTCGTCAGCGAACTTTCTTCAGATTTGTGGGCTCGAAGCATTCACAGCTACATGTGAAAAACAGTTATCTGGAATGGGTGCAGTGGGGCTGAGAATTGCTATGATCAGTATTGCGCCGATTTTTGCATACTTCGAGAAGGCCGAGGAATGGGTGTCTCTTGCGACGGGTTTTGTCTCAATATCTAAAAGCAGAATGGTAAGAGATGGAGAGTACGTCACGAGCGACGACGAGCGTTCCCCGTATGATCGGCTGCGTGGCCTGCGTGGCCTGTGTTTGCATTCGATTGTCAGTCGCCCAATGCCAATTGTTTGTTGGAACGTTGCAATGCATTCTTGGATGTTGATTTCACTTGGCATGTTGAGCAAGGATAGTTGAGGCAACTCGAGATAGTCTGAGCAAGCATACAACCTCAGATTCAAGGATCCAATATCCATCCACGTGTCAGCGCACAGCCTAAAAGACCTTGAGATGGATTCGTTGGGGGATCCTGGCTTCTTGTGAATGAAATTGGTTCGAATTAACACCCTGCGGCATATAGATGACCTTCCCGGAGCCACCAATTTTAAAGAGGTTTTTGATAGATTAGGATGCGGAGAGCTGCAGCCTCCAGGGAAAAGCATATCAAGCCTCATTGATTCCAAATGGGTCTCTCACGTAGAGGTTAATTAGCGGAACTCGAGGAGGATTGTACCACCCCAGCACGGCTGCTCGAGGCTTACCAGCAGAGATATCGAATTTGGGAATGTTCCACAGCGACTACCACCTCCTGCATTGATACTTCAACATCTACGCATACAGTACTTGCCAGCAGAGTCGCGATCACCACGGCGGTTCTTAACCACCGAGGCTCCGCGACGTCAATCTTGTTTCTGGAGAGGGTCAGATCAGAGATGGCGTGTTTGATGTCAAAACGCCAGAGGTCTGGAGACTCCAAGCACTGGTCTTGGAGATCGATAACGATACCGTAGGTTCAGCTGAAGCCCAAACTTTGATTCGTGTGCATGATACACCGAAAAGACAAGTCGAGTCCTTCTCCTCATGCTGGCGTCGTGGCTTTCTCCGTCCTCGCAGCGTCGTCGAAGTCTGATCTGTGTGGCATGTTGGCCCCAGTTTACCCGTTTCACCAACACCCCATGCGCTCATCCTGCGATTTCCCCCCTGGATCAAGCCGCGGCTCAGGAACCGACTGGCGAATCCCACGCCACACAACACTTCCAGTCCGATCCCCCATCGACACGAAAACGCTCTTGCGGCCCTATCATTGGCGGATTGGCGATGTTTACGCAAACTGACGTCTGACTAAACGCTGAAGAGGCTGTATCCCTTCCTCCTGATTGGCCGTGGTGGAATCCCAGCCAAGTTGTTTCAGCATCGAGCTTGGAGAGTCTTCTCATGGGTCGAGACTCAGGGGATCTCAACGACAAATGACATGTCAGCCTCTCAACCTTGCCTTCTTTGGGAAGTGCCCGCCACCAGGGGTGGAGGGGTAGGGGGTAGGGGGGTAGGGCGGAATGGAAGAAGAGCATGGTCCTCGGATTCTCGTGCGAGAGGAAACATCCTTATCCTTTCTACGAAGTACATGCGTTCATGATACTATCAAACATTATCTTTCTGTCCCTAACACCCACACGACGAGCTTTCTCTCACTCGACGCCGCGCGGTGGCTCAGGCTGGCTCCACTGTCTTTATCCGTCCAGACTTGCTTTACTAGTGTACATACATATGCCTGCGCCGCTGCAGAGAGGAAACGAGGATTAATATCCTTCTACTTCCACTTGCAATTTCGGCCTTCGATTCATTTCTCAACTACAGTATCCGTGTAGGACCATTTTTCTTCTTCTTCTTCTTTCATCCACGCCTGGACTGGCATCGACTCGTCGATCGAGGGGTTTCGACTTATCTTCGGCGCTTTCAGTGCTTTCAGTATCGTTCGACGGTCTGCATACCTTTGGCACTTTCGATAATTATTTTAGCCCTCGATCCGGGCCATCATATTTCGCGGCTGTTCTGTGACTTGCTGGCCATTTGCAGAATTCACCTCCACATTCCTTCGACGACATAGGACGTCATTTACATTCCCCGTTGGCTTGATCATTGCATCGTAGCAAACGAGTACCTTCTTTGGATATCACAAACGATACGAAGCACGAACCATGTCTTCTTCAACTAGATTTCTAGCCGTCGTGACTATGGCGAGATTGGCCTTCGCACAGGCTCCTGGGGCAGGACAGACAGGAGAAAATACGTCGTCAGCAGCTGGAGGAGCGACTGCGGCGGCGGCGGCTGCTGCTGCTGCGAAGGCCGCGGCCGCTAAGCTGGACATGAGCTTCACAAACTATATCCTCATCGTACTGGCATCTTTGATTGTGGGGCTGGGCATATGGAGAATTGGGATAGAATCCGTCAAGTATGTGCGGACTTTGACGTGCCTCAACAACGATACGCAAAGATATTTCGCTATACCTTCCCATACATGGGCTTTCTTCAAGAAGAACATCCTTTATGCGCCTATCTTCAGCAAGAGACATAATAAGGAGTTCCAGCTTTCGGCTGCTGTGAATGTAGGAACTCTACCAACCCGGTTCCAGTTATTTTTCATTGCTGGGTATTTCGGTACGAACGTTGCGTTCTGTGTTGTTAGTATTCAGTGGGGGGCAACTTACGCGACCGTCTGCCAGCAATTGAGGAACCGCACAGGAGTTTTATCTTTAATCAATATGGTACGTCCTCTCTGACTGAGAACGAATAAGTGGATAGTGACTGATCTCTATAGATTCCACTCTTCATCATGTCATCTCGGAGTAACCCTTTCATAAAAGTCCTCAACTTGTCCTTCGACACTTTCAACTTGTTGCATAGATGGATCGGCCGTATCGTTGTTCTCGAGGCTCTTGCCCATACGATTGCTTACGCCGCCTCCAAGGGTGGATGGACAGCGTTTATCAAAGCCACTTCGAACGACCCTATGTTGATATATGGGTTTATCGTAAGTCCACACCATCTTATGAATTATTGATTGTAGTGCTGACATGCAACAGGGTACCGTCGCATTGGTCGCCATCGCCCTTCAAGCCAGCTCCATCCTCCGTCATGCGTTCTACGAAACCTTCAAGTATCTTCACATTGCCTTGGCAATCTTAGTCATCATCGGCATCTACTATCATCTTCAACTCGCCGGGCTCCCTCAAATAAATATACTCTACGGAGTTATTGCTTCTTGGGCCCTCGAGCGTACCTGGAGGGTTGTCAACGTTATGTACCGCAATTTTGGCAAAGGAGGAACCAGGACCCTGGTCGAGGCACTCCCAGGAAACGCATGTCGAGTCACAGTCGAAATGGCACGACCATGGAGATTCAAGCCGGGACAACACGCATACATCTACATGCCCTCTGTCGGACTCATGACATCCCATCCCTTCTCGGTAGCTTGGTCGGAAGAGGTTGAGGACCTCTCAGAGGAGAAGCTCGCTATGAACAGACAGGATATACTCTCTATGCAGAAGACGAGCATGAGCTTCATCATCCGTGCCCGGACTGGTTTCACTAACAAGCTGTTCAAGAAGGCCGAAGCTTCAGCCGATGGGAAGTTCACGACTAGAGCTTTCGTAGAAGGTCCATATGGCGGCATGCACATGATGCATTCCTATGGCACAGTAATGCTCTTCGCAGGCGGTGTAGGAATAACGCATCAAGTTCCACACGTCCGCGATCTGGTCGCGGGCTACGCGAACGGCACCGTCGCAGCTCGGAAGATCATTCTCGTTTGGATCATTCAATCTCCCGAACATCTCGAATGGATCAGACCATGGATGACCTCCATCCTGGCAATGGACAAGCGTCGGGATGTCCTCCGCATCATGCTATTTGTGTCTCGTCCCCGCTCAACAAAAGAGATTCATAGCCCCTCTGCTACTGTGCAGATGTTTCCTGGCCGGCCGAATATTGAGACGCTTATGGATCTCGAGATGGAGAACCAGATCGGCGCTATGGGTGTGAGTGTATGTGGGTCTGGGGCTTTGAGTGATGATGTCCGCCGTGCCGTCAGGAATCGCCAATACTCGGGCAACGTGGATTTCGTCGAGGAAGCGTTCTCTTGGTAGGAGAAATGAGGAGAGTGGATGAAAAGCCGTTTCCAAGCATCACCTTGTGAAATCGTCTTTGGGAGTTGAGTTTGGGGTGAGCTTTATGGCTTGGATAAAACGTTCTTTGTATATTATAGGGTAGTGGAGGTAGATGTTAAGGGAATGGCATAGAGATCTTGCAGAGCAATCATTACACTCGTTGGCAAGGGTAAATCGTTTTGTGCATATTTGACATAAGTGCCTGCTACGTTATGAACTTTCGGCATAATCTCGAGGACACCTTACTCGATCCCTAAGATCTCAATCACTTAACAGTCACGCCTGATTCAGAGTGGAGTTCCTGTCAAACCGTCAGATGGCATCGTGACAATCACGTTTCCCTGACCTTTCGATACAGTTCCTGGTTTTAGAGCTTACGGCCGGAGCGAATTATGTGAAGTAATCACTACACTTGAATCTAATCTGTAGAAGTGTAAATATCGTTTGATATTTAAAGAGATCATGGAATTCCTAGTTCGATGTGTAAAGAAAGTGGTTGAAGTGTTCAAATGTTGAAGCCTATCAGGCTCCGATAAGACTGCCTGCCTGATAAGTATGCCCCACCTTCTCCTTCATTCACCTTGTCTCACCCGTGTGACCCAGAACGACATCAACCCAGCCTATCTATACTTTACACCCAATAATCCAAGACAGCAGCATATCAAGTCACACGCGGCCGTCTTACTCCCAACATCTGATCAGCTCAACATATCCATAAAGCGATCAAACCCAAACCAAACCGGACCGCCGATTATCATCAACGTCAGCTTCCCCGCTCCCCTCGCAACCTCCCCTCCCATCTTCATCAGCAAGCCGAAGAGGGCGCAACCCGCGCCAGGACAGAACACGACATGGGTCTCGCATACAACGTCTATCTGAACAGCCACAAGATCTACGGGTGCAAGAACTGCAAGGCTCACTTGAGCAACCACGAGGATATCATAAGCCGGGTATGCTCCCCCTCCTTTGTCCCCAACATCTCTCCCCTTTCCGCTCCTCACCCCTCCACGTCTACCCTGGGAAAACGGAGGCTGACTTGACTTGCTCAGAACTTCCGCGGCCAACATGGTAAAGCGTATCTCTTCAACAACGTCGTGAACGTCACAGCGGGCGAGCCGTCGGAGCGCAACATGACGACTGGCAGACACATCGTGCGGGATATTGCGTGCAGGCAGTGCAATGAGACGGTGGGTTGGAAATACGACAAGGCGTATGAGAGCAGTGAGAAGTACAAGGAGGGGAAATTCATCCTGGAAGGGGAGCTGCTTTGTAACGTCACCTAAGGGGCGTTTGGGCTGTTTAGGATCGGAATAGGACAGAGGTGAGGGGGCCCTTGTGAGTTGGAGATAGTGCGAGAATGAATGGGAATTTCGATGGGGATGGTATGGAGGTAGGAGGGTGACTTTGCATAGGGGAGTTATGGATTGATGGGATGGTCGCTGGCGTGATTTCTTTATCGGTATTATTAGGATCCAGACAAGTGTCGGTCAGCGTGTATAGCTCATATGGATAAGGCATCAATGGATAAGGCATCAATGAATTCACGATCATCAGCAAGCTTGCTATCCTCATCGGTGCGTGAAGTACCAAGGCATTTGCTCTCTACCTTGCTTGAAATAGAAATCAAGAACTCGGACAAAAAAACATGTAAAGCGCTAGCGAGCACGGTATTATATATTATTGCCTCATGAAGTCTGCTGTACTTTGTAGCAGAGTTGTACCATTAAGAAAGACACCGAGGTGGTAGGTTACAGGCTTCCAGCACATACTCTTGCCGATATCCACCTACATAGTTGTGGTAAGTTATAGACGAAGGCCAGATAACTTCACAGGAACTACCTCCTGGCGAGCTCTACATCTTCCGCGCGTACAAACCTACACGCTTCAGGCGGGAGGTATGATCTAAGTGTTTCAGAGATTCCACTGGGAAACCTAAGCGCTTTCATGTCATGCGATAGGTAATGAAGGGTACAAGACAGGTTCATCGGAGAGTATTCTACTGGAATATCGAGGTTTCTGTATCATCGCAATATAAGATGTGAGGAATATCGCGTGCCACTCGATTGTTGGATATTGGGAGTTTCGAGGTCGAAACCCGAGCTTCTTTCTATGTCAAAGACAACATATATGAAGTGCAACAAAATACGAAACGGGTAGATATGCAATGAGACCGCAAGGAAATCTGGCAAGATTCTATGGCACTAGATTTTCCGATGTGGGAAATCCTCGAGCCGCAATATCAACGATTTTAATACAGGAAAAAGGAAGCTACACAGATCACCGCCGTCCTGCCTGGGATGATCAACAATATTGGGAGGCATATAGAAGGAGTTTTGAATATTTTGATTCTTAGAATTATTTCAGGGAGTGCATGTCTCGTTGTGGAAGACCCATTTTAGGGAGAGTCCATGGACACATGGTTTTCCATGAAGAGCAGGGCCTAGTCAGGTAAGTCTGTGAATATTCGTTACTGCCAGGAGGGAGCTGACTTTGCTGACCTTGCTAGACTCTTTGTCTATGTGTTCACGCCATCATCTCGCGCGTTGAAGCTGTGAAATCTTCTGTAATGCCAGGGAGAGCTGGCAGCGCGTCGTAAGACAACTGCTGTATCTGTAGTTGACTCTTCTGACGGTAGTCTCCTCTTGTATCCTTTCATATAGCCAATCCTCCATTTCCTAGTTTTGTCTAGGCTTGACAATACCATCATGCATGATATAGTAAACGACTGTACTATCATCATGCAGAGTAGCTAGCAGCAGCCTCTTATGTCTATTCGCACCCCTCCATTTCGATCCCACACTGGTCTCCTCCTCTGCCTCCACCCCTCCCTCCACATCTCCATCTGCATCCTCCGTAGGCGGCACAACATCCAGCGCATCAAACACGCCCGCAAACCTTCTCAAACTCCACTTCTCCCCAATACTCGTAGGCAGAACCCATTCCTTTTCCGCAAACTGCTCTATGGACGTCCCAGCTTCATGTTCCGCCTTGATGATCTCAGCTTGTTCGTCCGGATGGATGTAAGCTCTTTCCGGAGGGAGGCCAGAGATCATGGGTCGGGGAAGGGGAATGGAGTTTGAGGAGCGGGTGTGGATTTGGAGGGAGGTCCAGGAGTGTTGGTGTTGCAGGTTGTGGAGGATTGTTTGTGCGAGATGCAGGAGGTATGCCGGGTGCTGGTAGTCTTCGGGGTTTAATGTTGAGGTCTTCAGACTTTGGGATAGAGCGGAGAGAGGTGGGGGTGGGGAGCTGGTCGCTGAGGGAGCCATGTTGTGAGATTTGTATTTTCTTGTTATCTATTTGGACTTTTTCGACGGGTTGAAGAGAGAGCGGTCGCTATTGCCCGCGATCTGGACAAGGCTTGAATCTGAGGTAATCAACGACGATAAATTGAAGAAAATGTTATGGATAGGCCCCGAAAGGATTACGGATAGTTAATACTATGAAAGAGGCTTGTCGAGTCCATCATTCGCAGAAATTGGGTATGTGGAGTTCCGAATACGAGTATTTACGAGTCGGCAGTGCGAAGCCCGTCTAGCATTTTAAGCTTGAAAATACAGTTCTTACATTCATAAGCAGTAGCCTCGGCGAAAATTGGCCAGAATGAAGAAACTTCTATGACCTTCTTGTCGATGTCGAATCCAAGTCAAGAGACTGTCTGAGGTGATGGTCGCCAAAGGTAAATCTCATGATCAGTCTTCCCATGCTCCGTGGCGAAATCCCAAAACCCTGTTATTTTGTATCTGAGGCCGATCATTCAGGCCTGCCGTCCCGTTGGGTGCTATCTTGCTTGCTTTGCTCTTTCTCCATGTCATTCCAAGACTTTTTTGACTCCAGAATTCAACTTCTTATTAATCCTTCAATTCTCTGCTTGTATCAATTCTCGTTTCATCAACTCAAACAGTGCCAATGCATTAGATCATTCCCAGCCAAATTTCGACGACCCAAAATCGTCAACATCTGGTGGCACTCTCAATATCGAATATACCGGAGACAGCGCAATCGCGCCGGTCTTCACAATCATGAATTCCTCTCCTCCACCAGCTACGAGTAGTTCTCGCAAAATTGCCACCCCCGCGGAGGACACCGCCGCAGAAGCATTCCCATCCTTAACTGAGTCCCCGACCACGCCACGTCGAGAAAGTGGCGCCACAGATCCAACACGAAGCCGAGGACAGTCAAACTCCTCCTCACTACAAGGTCGGCTCCGAAGCGCTTCAAAAACCTTCGTAGAGTCCAATCCTCCCACGGGCATGTGGATAGCCACTGGGCAGATCGCTTCGAATATACCATCGATATCAGACGTTAGGAGAGGCGGTTTCACAGTCGACGGGTGGTCTGAAGAGGGACAAGCGATTGAGAAGCAGAGGAAGCAGAGCTTATCGGGAAAAGGGAGCTCGAACGAGGATACTAGTGCTGCGAGAAGGGGAAGCGCTGCTAGTAGTCCCAAAGCTACCCAAGGGCCTGGATTAAGGCATAAGAGTGTGCCCGAGACGGTCGAGGAAGGAGATCCAGGGTTAGGTGTTACACCAGCGGGCATTGATACTATTAGAGGAGGCTCTCAGGCCCAAGAGAAGGAGCTCAATATGGGGATATCAGGCGCAAAGAGAAGCGATCCAAGCAGCAGCGATATGAACGTCAGCTCGGATACCATGGCTGCGTCGAAATCAGATGCTCAATACCGCACCGAGCCGTTCGACAATGGCTACCAATTCCCACCCAAACACTCCTGGGGCGAGGCAACCGGCATATTCCTGAGAGCGTTCTGGAAATTCTTCATCACTCCCGTCGGCTTCCTCGTCACGATCTACGGCCTCAACGTCGTAGCCTGGGGCGGGATGTTATTCCTCCTCCTCTGCAATGCCTCACCCGCCATGTGCAGACCAACCTGCAACGACATCAACTCCCCCCGTCGCATCTGGATCGAGATCGACTCGCAGATCCTCAACGCCCTGTTCTGCGTGACCGGCTTCGGCACCATCCCCTGGCGCTTCCGCGACCTGTACTATCTGCTCCAGTACAGGGTTCAGAAGAAAGAACTCGGCCTCCGCAGACTAGCAGCCATCAATCGCAGCTGGTTCAGACTAGCCGGCTCTCAAGACCTACCCGTGACCCTAGGCCCCTCCAGCATCGAGACAGAGGTGTCCAATATCCCAGAGCGCAGCATCCCGTACCCGATATCCAAGCTCGCCAACGCACCGCTGACAGGTATCCGCGCAGCCCCGACACAGCTGTGGAAGCTCGATTTCGTGGTCTGGACAATGGTCTGGAACACCTTTCTCCAAGCCGTGCTCTCGGGCTTCATGTGGGGCCTCAACAGATACAACCGGCCGTCCTGGAGCACGGGGCTGTTCGTAGCAATGGCGTGTATCGTGGCGGCATGTGGAGGCATCATGAGTTTCGTGGAGGGCAAACACGTTAAGAGCATCGAGGGCGTGCCTGTTAGTGAACGTGATCAGGAAAGGTTGAGGCGTGATTATGAGTTGGGCATCACGCATTGGAATAATATCCACGATGAGGAACCTAAGGAGCCTAAGGAGCCTAAGGAGAAGAAAGAAAGCGGGAGAGCATTGTTCCGCGGGAAGAATAATATAGAGACGGTGCCGGTAGAGAAACGCACCGTCGATGACGGGGTTGTGAGATAGACAGCGTGTTTCAGTAGAATTTATAGAAGCCTTTATACCTCACCTACAAAGGGTATGTGTGTGTGTGTGTGAAAATCAACTCATCTCGAAGCTAATATAGACACGAATAAAGCACAGATAGTGCGCGCCACGGCGACGACAACGAGAGAGTTGACATAGCTTAGCTCCGCAGCGGAGATTCCGCAGGCAGGCAAAGCGAAAAGCTGACTTCGTGAAATGTGCTACATAGATCAACCTCCGTGTCCCAAGCCTCCCGTCTCCGTCCCAACGCTGGTGAAAGCTGCGTGTCTGGTATCCCCAATGCTCCTGTACTCCGATCAAACGTCGTCATTCGTTGCGCTTCCCCGGACACCTACCTCTAACGCCTTGTAAAGCAATCCGCGATCCGATTGCACCAGCTGAAGGTTACGCTCCTCCCTGAGGTCGCCGGCTTCAGCTTCGCTTTGAGTGGTCAAAGTAGCAACTTTGTTCTTCCTGTTTTGATATTGTGATGTGAGGGAAATTGATGTGTTGAATGTTGAATTTTGAATGGTGCTTGCTGCGCAGCACCCTGTATCCCTCTGGACCCGAAGGTCTCCTGTATTTGTCATGATGTTCCGCCTCGACGCCGTCTGCCTCTGCTCGGTCCTTCGGTCCTCTGTGAAAGCACGTCTCTGAGCTGCACATCGTCTTTATCTTTATCCACGTGATGGACTCTGACATGCCTATGCTACACATTAGAGAAGAACGGGTACCAAGTCCCGGATGGGCTTACCGTTGAAGATTGTCAGGTCGAGGGTACTTGTGTTCCCGATCTGGACAGAACGGACAGACATAGCCAGGAGAATCATGCACCAGACCATGTCTAATCATTTCATTCTTCCGCTTGAAGCCCTTTCCGCCTTCGCTCCTGGGACATCCTTTTACGCTACAATAGTGTGGTCGGTTGGATGAATGGACATTTGCATGGGAATTCAGGAGATACTGTCTACATTAGATATTTACGCAAACACGAGCTGATAGACTAACCTGGGTCTGGAAGGGCTGCGCGGTACAGCCTGGATAATTGCATTGGAAACCACCAATCTGAGGGTTTGTTATACCATCGATACTCATCCGATCGATTGGTATCGAAGGCGTTGATGATGACACATCCGTGTTTGGTGTCTCAGTGTTGTTGGTACTGGGTGTACTGTATTCAGCTGCACTTGAATACGGGCCCCCCTCCGAAGGTCGACGAATAGTATTGGTGCCATAGAAATAAGGAGGCCCGCGACCCGGCGAGGGAAGTTGAGGGCGGAACTGATCGTGGGGCGACTTTGAGGGTGATCCCTGGCCTGGGATCGTCGAGAATCGAGGGGGGCCTGGTCTACCTGGGGGAGACTGTGCGAAGGGCGACTCAGCCGTAGCTGCTGCTTCTGTAAGGTGGTTGATATCTCCAAGCTGGTCGGATATCGAGGGCAGAGTGATCGGCGTATTCGCGTGACCATTGGAGAGGTTGGACTGCGGAGATTGTGGGAGTATGGGTGGTAGTTCGCCCTCTGATGTCTTGATCTCTGGTTTGACCAAGGCTTCTGTTGACGGATGCTCGCGGGATTCCGCAATAAAAGTCGCGGTGATCGAAGGTAGGGTCGGCTTTACATCCTCCATAGGATCGCCCTCCGCGTGCCCGTTCGATTCGGGTGTGTTGATTGTGCGCGTAGGTCCCGCGTATGTAGTTTGCGACGAGCTCTGTGCAGTCTGGGCCTCATGCGCTCTGAAGGCATTCTGCGCCAGAGCGGTCAACTCGTCCACCCGGTCCTTCTCCACGCTCAGGTTCACCTCGGTGCATTTGCCCGACTCCTCGTCGTCCTCATGGTCCGAAGCCAGAGGTCGCGCACCGGCCTGTCGCGCAATGTCAGGTCGCTTTCCTCCATCCATAAATGAGACCAACACCGCATCGCCCTGACTGGGACGAATCTTCTGACGATGAGAACCTTTGCGACCGCCGGGACTAGAATCGGGACTGACTTGAAGGAGGGGAGCGGCCGGCGGCGGACTCGGTGAAGGGGTGAGGTTGACTTTCATCGCTCTTAAAGGCGGGCTGTCGGACAAACCAACATCGTCCGGGTCGTAAATATCTGCCGAGAGAGCAGGAGCAGCAGCAGTCGCAGATTGGTGGTGGTTCTCGACTTCAGTCATACTTGATGTCAAATCGCCATCGGGAAGGGTAGAAATAGCCGTTGCGGACAGGAATGGAGAAGGGCGGATGGATAATCACAGCATATCAGCCAGAGGGGACGATGCGACAAGGTAGAAGTGGCATGGATGGGGGGGGGGGAGGGGGATAGACGAGGGAGAGGTATGCGGCGAAAGAGAGGCTGGAGATTTTTGGATGGGGCGGTAATACGGGAAGCGGTAGGGGGAGCGGTAGGAGGCGGAAGAGCGAAGCAAGCAGTAGATAGAGTGGAGTGGATTTGATTCTCAGAGCAGAGTAGATCCAGAGTGGGTTGGTCCAGCAAGCAAGTGTTGGATTGATACTGGAGTGGTTGATCGGAGCGGGTAATCGTGGAGATATGGGGCGTGGGCGCAGCAGTGGTGGTGCGGTGTGGTGAATATTGTTGTGGTATTATGGTGGGATAGGGATAGTATGGGTGTGGGTGTATGGATAGTATCTATGGTATGGATAGTATGAATGATATGTATTATGTATGGCATGAAGTATGAGGTGCGATGCGCGGTTGGGATATGTACGAGAAAGTCAGGGTATGGGGGTGGTAATGGGGTGGTCCTGACCTCGGTGCGCATGTAAGACGACGTAAAAGAAGGGGAGAGGAGGGTGATGGGTGATGGGAGGTAGTAGGGGGAAGAGAACGAGGAGGTGAGGAGGTGAGTAAGGGCCGCGGATGAGGAGGAGGAAGAGAGAGAGAGAAGGCGCTCTTGGAGGCAGAACGCCTCTGGCGAATTAGGAGGGCGCAGAAGAGATGGGATGGGAGTGGATGGATGGGATGCGATGCAATGGCTTGGTGATGGATGCGGTTGGGTTGTGTGGCAGCAGCAGCAGCAGCAGCAGAAGCGGCGGCGGCGACGACGAACCCCACGAATTATGCGAGTCTCTTTCCACGCTCTCTGTCCCTAGCCTCTTCCAACTTTCACAGCCTCAAAAGAACAGGGGTACGCCGCAACGCAGACCACTACGGCGGAGCATACCGCCAGACCACCCATTATGCGAATGAAGACGTAGGGACTTCTACGTACTGGAGGCAATCGATTCTTGGTAAATGACTCGTGGTCATTGATTCTAGGCTCTCGGTTCTAGACAACCAGTTCTACGTAATTCCACATCTTCCCGCATCAATACACTGACTTCTTCTCCTTCTCCTACAATCTTCGTCAAACCTTCCTCCCCTTCACCCCTTCACCCCTTCCCCCCTCCCGGATGCAGGAGGCTATTGATGGCCGTCTGCCTCATCCAGGAACTCTTATCTTTAAGGTTCGCATTTAAACGGCGCAGTCATGCCCTCCTCTCCTCACTCGTGGACAGGTCGGCACGCTCTGCAACGCGGACGGCCCTGCATCCTCGAATAGGGAAGTCGAGCATTGGATGAGGCACATGCAGCATCGACGTAGCTCGGCATGCATTGGACGAGGCGTCCTGGGTGGATAATACAGTTGTCGCCGCTCATTCGCAGCCTCTGATGATGATGCTCCTCCTCCTCACTCCTCACTCCTCACTCTCACTCATCAGTAACAAGTAGCCGACGCCCACCTCCAACGGGTCAGCAAGAGCACACATCAGCAGAGCAGCCCAGCCCAGCCCAGCCCAACCCAGTGCAGCACAGCAGAAGAGGAGCACAGCACAGCACAGCATTGCAGCACTGCAGCACTGCGAGTATGCATCGTCCATCGTCTGTCGTCCATCCCCTTTTTCATATCGCTCGTCTTCCGACCTTTTCATCTCTCGACCTCTATCCGTTTGCGGAGGGGTCCTTCAGTCTACTCACTCCCTCTCACCCTCACCTCCCTGCCCGTTTTCCGCAGCACCACGACCAACCTAAGCACTCCCACCTCACCCACTCACAATGAGGCTACCCTAAAGCGGGCGTAACGCGGTCGTCAAGCAAGCCACTCCTCCCAGAGCCTAAAACCGCTGGAGCCGCATCGTCCGCACATTGGCTCACGACGCGAAATCCCAACAGCCCGACCAGGGACACGACGAGAACACCTGAGGCCATTCCGCACTCTCCCTCTGACCCGATCACCCAAGGACAGCAGCACAGGACCATCCAGTCCCATCGCACAGCGCCGTCGGATTCAGCGCTCAAGTGCCGACATGTATACTAGGCACAACGCAGCACGGTGCGCGTAGGATGCTGAACGCAACGTCGTTCTGGAACGCGCGAAGATGGCAGATGGCGGGGTCAAGCACTGTGCCGCGGACGATAGCTGGTCGAGCCGCGCGAAGCCGTTCTGCACGTGACGCTCCATGCTCGAAGGGGCGCGATGTCCGACGCGGGCTACACCGCAGGACCGTGGACGGTAATGTCGGCGAGGTGAGAGTGTGGTAGCCGGAAGCTTAAGAGGGGATACGAGCTGATGGATCCGAGGCTTATTTTACTTATGGGGATGGATTGCGAGGGCTGAGGTACAGTAGCTAGGGAGATCCGGTTTGGGATATAGATATGCTGTAGATACCGGTACTGGGCATGCGACGACGCTGAGCCTCAGACGCTTGTTTCGTCGGTGTCGCGTCTCCGCTCAGCCTCACGCATCGTAGAGAAAACGTGACCTGGTCGTTTATAAGACCTAATGATGGATTGACTAGGCTCTATTACAATGTAACCCTTTGACCAGCTCCCAAACGCCTCCAACGCCTCCAAACGCTCGAAGCTGCCTCTTGAATCGCACCTATTCCTATACCTATACATGCTCAATTGGTTCCTCGGGAAGGAGTTCCTCGACCTCGCCAATCACGCAGCTTTTCAACGGCGGTGTGATGAGGCCGTTGAAGAGGAAAGTTCCGTAGACCAACAGTGCGAAACCTAGTAGCTGTAGCCACTTGAACGTCTCCCATCCCAGGAACAGTGAGACGATCCAGATGAAGAGGGTACGGCAGGTATCGATGGTCGACCTGGAGGTTGCGCTCACGCTTCTCGTGACTGAAAGGCCGAAGAAGTTGAAGCCGCTGAGTAGATTAGTGGAGAACATAGAGAGCAGAAAAGAGAGACGTACCCGATGCTGATCATGATGAGAATGCTTGAGACCGCAATCGGTCGGTTGTGTGTGACCTCCCGCCAGCCCTCTACTAAATCGAAGTATCCGTATCTCCCAGTCGGGGTCCTGCCCACGGCCAGGTGCAGCACGACCATTCCAAACAGCGTGACCAGAAACCCGAACAGCCCTTCCCAGCCTACGACCTTGAGGGGCTGCAATGCGTACTTGTGCAGAATATGCTCCTCTAACACAAACTGACTCGCCGTGAATATCTGAGCCCCGGCAATGAGGAACACCCCAATAATAGCTTTTACCGCCTCCGGTGTCCTCGCTTCTCTCGCTGCAAGTGTGAGAGCTTCCCTGATCATGAGCATAGCGGATGGAGCAGCTTTATGGTCTTTGTAAAGCGCCCCAGCGAGTCCGACAATAGCTACACCAAGCACGACGGTGACCAGTGCGAACCATTGGAAAAGATGCAATCTCCTCTTCAGGAAAAGGACGCTGAAAAGCCCCACGAATAGTACCAGCGCCCCGCGCGTCATCTGATAGATCGAAGGAACCACAAACAACAGTCCAACATTCATAAGGGTGGTACCGCAGATATCGCATACCGCTGGTAAAGCCAACAGGAGGACCCTCCAGCCTACTAGCGGAACCCGCCCTTCATCATTGATGCTCATAGCCTTGACCGCGGGGTTGACGGGTGTGGACGTCGTGGAGTGAATGCTGTCAGCATCTCCGTCATGTTCGTCTGCGCCGCCATTCTCTGTAGCGACAGCTGTGTATCCGTTCTGTGCGGGGCTGGCCTTGGAGATGTAGCGATTGTAGAGGGAGTAACCGCCGATCAAGAGCCAGCAGCCCATTTCGCCGACGAACATCTGTGCTGTTTGGATCACGGGTTGTTCGAAGAGGACGCGTTTCTTTGGGTCGGGCGAGTCGCAATTTCGAACGCAGATATTGTCCTATTTCAGTCAGCGGGTTTGTTTTGAGAGCAATAGGGAAGGAGAACGCACTTGGTATTTGGTTAATAATGTGTTGCAGACGCCTGTTACCAGCATCATGGCGACGAGGATTGGAATGATAGCTCTGGACTCCATGGCTGACGGCATGGCTTGTGATGATGAGTGTCGCCTGGAGGGATATCAAGATAGCATGAGATGTTGCTGCAGCACGGACAGCGTGCTGAGGAGGTCTATTTTATCCTTATTTCGGGGTGGGATAAGTGGTTTCTTTGTCCAGGTGAGGTTGCACCTATTGAACGGTTAAGTACTTACCGAGATGTTGCGGCTCGGTTTGGAAGCGTGACGGCCCCCACATTTACGAGATATGTCCTTCACGAGGCTACATGTGGTCAGATGACTTCAACAATCACAAGCTGCCTAGATTTATCATGAATCAACCACAGATCGCTTGTTTCTGGAGAGTAAGAATCCTGATAATATTCGCTTGGTGCCTAGCTGGCAATTTGCAGAGTTGAAGCTTTTATGGCCATTGAGTGAACGGCCAACGAGCCTCGAGAGCCATCCTCCTCCATTTTGGTTTGCTTGGAAATCCAATTATGCATCTATTGTTTTCTCCATTTGCTGTCCGATAAAGCCTGATTATTTCAGCGTCAAGGCGTGCTGCAAGGTCAAGTGTCGGCTTTTATAAAACTTTATACTCCCGTCATCCAATGTTGCCTGTGTCTTTCGTTGAGACTTGAAACCCTAATCATCCAGGGCTAGGGTCTCTGGAGGGTAGTGAACCTTTACACTTTTCTGAGCTCGAGAGTTATTTCATACTTTGCCTCTTTTGTGACAGGTAGTTAGTCAAGCTTGACGTCATTGACTGATCTTTCCTCTCCGCCTAATTAGCTCTTCCCAGCAATACAGGTTCTTTCCCTCCTGAGCCACGTCCCACAGTATCACATTGATGGATCCAATTACGATTCAACAACCTTGCTGGGTTATATGCATATTTCGATACGGCTTCGGCTTCTGCATCCCATCAATACGCAAGACGTCATCAAAGAAGAGAGTGAAGACGGAGATCCACGCCCTCTCTATCAGCGCGCAGCCAGTGTGGTCTCCCCCGAAGTAGAATCGATGTACCTTGAACTGAACCAAGTAGTTCAAAAGCTTTGGGCAATGGACATCCTAAAAGGAGTTAATACTAGCGCATCTTGGAAAGAAAGTGAAGCTGACCATTTACAAAGACAACATCCAATAGGCCGGCTTCATCATTCAAACGACAAGAGGTAACATGCAACTAGATTGTGGACCTCGCAGAGTTCACATCGCAATCCGAAGGATACAAAGGAGAGATTACTGCCCCTGCTTTCCAAAGCCCAAATCAATCTTTGAATAATGTCATTCAAGGTCAAGAGAGGTGCTATCAGAATACGTGCCATCTCAGCCGCTGTCGAAATACCTGGGATCCGGAAAACCCTTGGGCTTTCATCGATATTGATTCGAATAAGCAGAAGGTCACAGCTTATATCGGTTTCAGCAATGCTGCACACATTATATTGCCTTAGCTACCCATAGAGGCGTACCTTACTTTCAACCCGATCACATTGAAAATGAACGAGATAGGTGCTTTACGGCTTCTATACAAGCATGAGGCTAGTTTCAGAGATCCTCGGGGTAGCATTCGATATCAATCACTCAACGACTATTTCGGAATGACCATGGACGATAGAGACCATTATCTTGCCTACATCTTGTTGACCATGGAGATCAGCTTTCGAATTGAGGGCATATCTGAGAGATCTACGAACCAGTCTTAACAAGAAAGGGACTCCGCAATGTTCGAAAGGAACTTTGATGGCGAGAAGAGACCCTCAAAAATTCCACCAGTCAACAGCTTCTTTGATGATCACTAGCCCGATCTTACCTTCCTCGCTGCAAGATATCATGTCTTGGTCCACATCAAGGGGAGCAGTGACTAGTGTCTGTTACTCACTGCTGGGCTCTGCTCAAGTACTTTCAGAACTGTCTCTACCACCGCTTCTTCACGAGCCGCTTGTCATAAACGGAGATCAGCACAAGCATCGCCATCGATCCCTCTCATGTCCCACGTTGGATGTGGCCTACCGAGAAAGGGCGCATTGGATTGGAGGGCTCAGGTTGAGGTGGGAAAACTGTGGTATTCAGCGATACCCACCCCACAGCAGAGAGACAGAGAAACATCCCCTATCAGCGATTCGACAGAATACAGCAAGGGTAAGTGCAGATTTTCAATTAGCAACTGAGTTCACCGTTGGGAAAAATTAATCGTTATTCAGATACAGCGATGCAAAGGAGTATGCGTGGTTCATCTCAAAGTGCGTGAGATTGAAATCATTAGCTGCTAGCTAGTGCAGCAGCTCTAATACCATCAGCTTCCAGTAGCTGCCAAGCAAGATGAACACCTTTGCTGCCATATCGTCCCGCAAATGATCGCTCCAATGATGCCCAAACCACATGTCCCAGCCAACCAGCCGACCCAGCCCTAAAGCAAAGCAAATGAAGCCCGCTGAACGCCAATGCATGTTAACCACTATCCCTTTGCAGGTCAGTGGAATGGTATCTCTTTACTCCTTCCTATCTTATGACTCCCCAATCTCCAAGCCTTCCGCCACCTCCTGTCTCGCCGTCCTCTCTTTGCCCGGGTTTCCTCCCAAAGACGTTCCAGAATCGAAGCGTCTCGTCGCCTGCTCCAGTCACCACGATTCGGCCGTCAGGACTCATTGCCAGGTATAGTACTCGGTAAGTGTGTCCCGTAAGACTCACGACCTGAGTCATGCTGGGGTACTTCCATACAACGATTTGGTTCTGAGAGTACCCATGCGTGCTCACGATCTCGTTGGAGTTCTTCGACCACGCAAGGTTGCAGACTTGAGAGCCGGTGTCGATATCGTTGATAGTTGTACCTCGCAAGGTATCGTGGAAAATGATTCTTCGGTCAGCTGTTCCACCTCCGGACGCCAGCAGTCCTTTTTGGTGTGGTGACCAGGCGATAGCCTTCACAGCTGCAGTGTGGTCATTGAATTTCCAAAGAGGGGTTTCGGAGAGCTTGTCCCAGACCATGAGTTTGTTGTCGTTGCCTCCAGATGCCAATTGGCCATCTTCGCAGTTCCACCGAAGACCACAGACTTCTTGCTTATGACCTACAAGCTTCCGAAGCCATTGATCTGGAGCTCGGACATCTCGGTGGTAAATTAGCCGGTCTCGAGATCCAGAGGTGAGAATGTGGTCGTTCCAGGCCAAGGAGCCGACACGTGCTGTATGGCCAGTCATGGTTCGGAGTCTTCGTATTCGTTCCGCGTCCCAGATTTGCACGAGTCCTTTACCGGTACCGATTGCTATATGAGAGCCACGTTGTATCCACGATACGCTTGTTACAGTATCATCGGGGAGCTCGCAGAGCTTATTCACCTTTCCAGATTGTGAATTCCACATGTAGACGCAGCTTCCTAATCCCACACCGAGCACGTTACTACTTCCCCAGTCCACGAGGTTGAGATAAAAGTCATCTGCCAGATCTGGTGCATCGAGCACTTTGTAAGGGACTTTGCTCACGGCCCGAGGCTGCTTTCGAGGACTCAGAAGCATTTGTTGGCTACCAAATCTGACAGGTGAGAGACTGTAAACTTCTGATCTAGCGTTCAGGTTGGGCCCATGCCGGCTTTGAGGCGTTCTGGAAGGTGTAGGGTGTCCTGCGATGTTCGTGTGATGTCTTGGTGACATGTATGTGAAGAGGTTCTTGTGTGGGGTTGAGGGCGTCAGCGAGGCCGGCAACGACGTATTAGACGAATTATTAGGGGGTGTGTGTGCTCGTGTAGGGTCATTTATAGTCGTTGAGTGTGAGGTAGTATCTGGGGAGATACTTGTAAGTGTAGGTTGTGGGATGGTAGTTTCGAAGATCTCAGATCGAAGTAAAGTTGCAAACGTCCGGTTTGCTTCTTCCGCTGGAAGATGTAAGCTATTGTTCAAATCGCAGAGGCCGGCAATCCTTACTCTTTTGAAAGTGAAGTTCACCATGAGGGGTACGCTTCTTTTGTTTCGACGGAGTTGCTGGTGAGCCATCGTCGTGTAGTAAGCTGAAGCTGGCTTGAAGATCTTGCCCTTCTCGATTTGGAATAAATCTGATGAAGTCAGTACTTAATTACTATGGTTTTGTGCCATTCACCGTGCACATGAGCCTGTGCAATTTTGCCAATTAAACCAAATGCCCCACTTGATAGGATCCGGTCTATCAACACTTGATTGACAAAATTCCAACTTCATTATAAACACGGCAATTCTCCGAAAATGTGAATTATATCCTCACCTGTCCCCATAAAGCAGCCGCGGACGCTTCCGACTTGGGCTACCTCCTGGTGTTACATCTCTGTGCCTGCCATCCTCGAACTGGTCCATGATTGCTTTGCTTAACGCATTCGGGTCTACGGCAGCAGATGATCGCTCACTTCGTGAGTTTTCTTCTTTTGATTTTCTCTCTGATTTTCTTTTCTCGACCGCTGGAGGCGGAGTCGTAGATTGCGGAGGTGTAGCAACGAGGGCTGCATTCAAGTCGTTTGTTGTATGTGGAGCCATGATGGCAGCGATTGTTGCAAGACGAGACTGGCGTCGGCCTATCTGCTTGGGACTGGCTAACACCGCCCAAGGACCAGGTATTTGGATCCAACGAGCTTTGAAGAGCTCTTGACAGGTTTGATTGTCCCAGATGCAATGGCAGACTCGCGCATGCAATGATGGCGCTGTGTTTGACTTATCACCGCCGTCGCCTTTCCGTAGTCGTGTTGCCCTGCCACCTGCTACTATTGCTTCCAAAACCCACAATCGCCGGTTCCTAGCCTTGTCATCAATCTTGTATTACCGGCAGCAAGCCCTGCACTTCATGAAGAGCAATCGTTCGGCGTAGGTCGTTGGCGCGCGGGAGCTTGATTGATTGTTTTGTCGTGAATCGTAACTAAAGGGGAGGTATTCGGCGCTAGTCTTCTCTCGGTTAAAAGATCTTCCCGTCCCGAAGTAAATCCAAGCCAAATCTAAGATCAGTTCACGATTGAACAAAATCATGGAACAAGAGGTTAATTGTAGGTAAAGACGGTGCTTTTGACGAGAAGATGTCTGAAGGAGGGAGGATCTCATTTTCAATAATGCATAGCTGAAGACCCAAAGGCCGGCCATCCATTTCGCGTTGAATGTCCGCGACTTTCAAAACAATACCCAAAGCAGTAATAAATGGTTTTGGGTCTCTTCCTCTTTGATTCTGGTGATTGAGCACAAAGCCAGTCGGAGACATCCCTTGCGCGTTTGGAGTGCCGTGAATGAATCAAGGGGCGCTGGCGTTAATTGGTCAGGAGCGCGTAAAGAGGCTACTACGGAGGTCCAATGAGGCCTATGATACATTTCATAACATCGCGAACATTTCATCGGTAGCTTCTAAGTTGTTGATCCTTTGACGAGTTGATACGTTTCAGCATGGCCTGCAGAGACTGCAGTGTATCGTGTTGAATTGTTCGATTCGTTTGAGCTATTGGAAAGTCTCGTCGTGCGTAATATCCGCTATAGAGAATCTTGGGGATTATTAATTGAACTCTGAATAGAGGACTCTTGATTATGTTCCTACCTGAAGAGCCTCAAGTGACTTGCGCTTTTCTTCTAGTGCTACGGCAGCAGTTTGCCATCATTTCCGATCTTGATAATACCACTCGAATGTTTCTGGTATTTGCATGTGCATGTACATGATGTTGTGATCCCTATCGTTTGTATTTTATTTCTCGTGTGAAGAAGCCAAAACACAACTAAGCTTCGTGACAACCCCCTAGTTGATGTCGATGATTTATTTGTGTTCACGCTACTCGGAAAGCTGTTGTTCAAATTGACTTTGCGTTTTTATTAGCGAAATTCATTCACGACCTCGTAACAAGAACACAAAGAGCTCAAAGGGGGGGTTTCAATACTTTAATATTTCCCCAGGAAATTCGGCGGCATTTCTGGCACTCCTTGATTCAGCTGGTCGAATTGACTCTCTTGGTTCAAGTCAGATGTACCGCTTAGTCCTTCTTCGACATCCCCGGAAATGAGAACCAGATCTTCATTTCATGGTCAAGTAATTCACAGTACTCTTGAAAAGGTTTATACTGGCTTGGTAGTAAGTTGGTGATCCGCGATAAGTCCTCCACGCCGTGCTCGGCTTGCCAGTTTTGCAAAGACTGATCGGGACTGGATTGAAGTCCCACCTGGTCATGTACGCCTGTACGATACAGCTCTTGCCAATAACACCAACCTCGAGAATGGATCAGTATTGCTGGATTCTCAATCAGGTGATAGTGGCATTGTTTACTTCCACTTCGATGTCGCAAATTTTCCTAGCACTACCTACGCTCAAGGAACAATGAAGTCCACATTTTATTCCTCGACGACCGGAGAATCGGTTGCTGGATACTTTTTATTTGCAGACGACACTCCAATCTGGCGTCGTAAGGGAATCCTCTGGGTCCGAAGAGACCAGTCTGTTCTTTACGGACAGGTTCAGTGTTGCAAATCCTGTTAACTCGACAGGTGCTTTCATAGTTGAAGGTATCATTAACAGGTCAATCCGTGACGTATTCCTGGATCGGGGGAGAGACTCTGCGACGGCTACATTCCATCCGAAGAGATTGTTGATATTCTGAAGATCAGAGAATTGGATTTGAATGAGAATATGAAAATTCATGTTATGGCTTCGGTGATTGAACAGTCCATGGGTTGAGGCGGGTCCGGATGGGAGCGACGACCCCCAATGGAACGCAGATGATGCGGAGGAGAACGAGAAGCTGGCTTTGAACTCCTATGTAGAATTAACTTAGAATGAGATTTTCGTCTAACGCGACAATATTAGGATGTCAAAACACACCCCTACATCAAAGGAAGCTAGGTATGTATCAGTAAGGTGGTGATCCTATGAAGTATTCGGCTTATTTAAAAGCTTCGAAACATTGAGATCATTTCCACCAGGTCTTGTCAATTAGCACAATCTTCCATATCGAGTCTTAGCATCTTAAGCTTTACATCTTCCAAGTATGGATGGTCTTGAGCTCAAGAAACATCACGTGATAATCACTCTCGCTTAGCACATAGCCCACACTGGGAAATTTCGGTATCCGAACCTCAACGACAATAGCAACACGAACATCTCCCAAGAACCTCTTCTTCGACATCTGACACAATGGCGAAGTCCAAGAACTCCTCCCAACATAAGTCCGCAATCCAAACCCCAGTCTCAAACTAATAGGTACTGACTTCCGAACAGCCAGAGCAAGAAGGCTCATCGCAACGGGTACAATCTCCTCGCGCTTGAACTATGGAATCTGCGCTGATGCCTCACTCCTACAGTATCAAGAAGCCCAAGACCTCCAGATATCCCTCCCTCAAAGGCACCGACCCCAAATTCCGAAGAAACCACAGACATGCGCTGCAAGGAACAATGAAGGCTTTGGTGCGTTCCCCGAGGACACAGTGAAATCTGGGCTAACGAACAAGCAGAAGGAGTTGAAGGAGGGCAAGCGGGATACGGCATGAACATCACGATAAGGTTTCTTTCTCCTGGGATTGGGCTGTGGTAGCTGCATTGGCACGGATTGCATTAAATGCGGAGTGAGGGCAAACGACATCCCTTTGAACGATAGTCGAGGTCTCAAAATCAACAGGAGCAATTTCGTCCACATTGCAGTTCGAACATCCGATGATATGGTGATGTGCGTCTGGTGAATCCACAAAGGCATTGTGTGTACAGCATTAAAGAGCTCTTCCCATGCTCATCTGCTGAAGGTTTATATCTTCGTGCCAAGATTATCTTCCAGACCCCTTCATTACCAAACACCTTTTCTCTATACTCTATGAGGCAACGGTGCATGAAGTTTGGGGTTACATGTTTGGCAGGATTGGGGATAAGAAGATCTTCGGATCGGACACTCTGTTGCCCATTGCTTTTTAACCCTGCAAGTACCATCGATACCACTCCCAGGCCAGGCTGCCCATGGGCTTCCTCGCTGCGATTTTTAAGGACGAAGGCATGGTTTACTCCGCACATAATGATGCGAGGGTTGAGGGTTATTTCATGTTGGAACTCTCGAATCACGGATTCATGCTGAAGGCTATACCTTCGTAAACTAACGTATGATTGTTTCTCGCTCCCATATGGCTTGACTTGGATCGCAATAGGCTATCCATTCAGCTTCTGAGATTTGGATGCTCAGCGTGGCAAAATACCCCTTTTGATAGTCCAGATCCGTTTCTGTTTCATAAGAAGATCTGTCCCATAAAACTAATTTAAAATTGACACATTGATCCAAACCATTAATAACCTTCTCTTATTCGAGAACCTGTCCTGTCTAAAGTCGAGTTGTCTGATCGGCTGCATGCTGTGTTATTCGCATCTCGGCGCTTACGGTAAGTAGCCTCTCCTGACGCTTGTGAACTCGAGTGCGCAAAGCTAGAGTACCTTTCTTCAACACAATAGACCCCACCGCGCCTCTCCCTTTCCATCAGCAAAGCTTTCAATCGATCGCAGGCTCGTCTTTGTTCATTTCGCTGTGAGTTCTCCTTGGTATTTCCCAATGCGCCCACTTTGCGTATCTGCAGCCTTACCCTTCGGCGGCGCACTTTAACAATTTACACGGCGCTTTGGCAGCCTTGAAGCTGACAGCCTGTGTGTGGTTCATTAGGCAGGTCAGCAATTCTGCTGGAGCTCCGTACAATATTCTCCTCCACTCCACAATCGTTCACGACTTTTCCACAGTCGGCACGAACTCTCGTTGACGGTTTGCAACTCCCCTATATTTTGGACCGGCTTTTCAAACAGCCCAGCATTGCCAGCATTGCTCAACATCCTTAAATTCCGCCACAGCGAAACACAGAAAATTCACGGACCACTGCCTGCCCTATCCTGCAATCATCCTGCCTGGATTGCTCTTGTGCGAGGTGCATTGACGTGCGACAACGTCGACGCATTACGATCTGAAGCTTCGTTTCAGATTTTCCACCTCCCGATAACTCTCCGGAGACTCTTCCCCTACAACCTCTTGCTCTTCAGCTTCCAGCTACGATGCTGAACAACATGTCTGCCATCGGCAATCGCAATAGCACACCTGTCGAGTCGAGTACTTCCTCTCTTCGTCCACCTTCCTCGCGCGCTATAGGCTCCGGTCACCACCTTCGGGCCTCCGCAGATATGGCGGCGTTCTCGACCTCACCTTCCTCGAGCCGGATTAGACCGTCCTCCGACTTCTATGGTGCACAACCTGGCCAAGGACAAGGCGGCGAGAATGATGCTTCTGATAAGATTGCTCAGCAGTGGATAGCAGACATTGATCAATACGAGACCACCTTGGAAGAAATGGCGGCTGCCACGCTTGACCAGGACTTCAAGGATGAATTGAGTGCTATTGAACAATGGTTCAGAGTCTTGAGCGAGGCCGAGAGAACTGCTGCTTTGTATGCTTTACTGCAGCAGACCACTCAGGTCCAGATCAGATTCTTCATTCAGGTTCTACAACAGATGGGAAAGAATCATCCAATGTCTGGTGTTTTGTCCCCATCAAATTTTGACAAGGGTGCGTAGTCTTTGACTCGACCTCCTCTATCTCCAGCTAACCCTTTACCTCCAGATCCGATGTCAAACCGCCTGAGCAGTGCTATGGACAAGCTCAACGTTGATGGTGGCTCAAGAAACTCCCTCGGTCGACCTCCCACAACCCCTGGGACAAAGAGACATTCAGGACTCGACCCGACCACAATCAACGCTATGTTTCCAGATGCTGCCGCTGCCATTGCTACAGAGAAGGCCAAGTTCACGCAGCAGACTGGTGCTCCCCCAACCTCAAACAGGAACAGCGCTGCCTACGACGCACGTTCTTCCCTTGCAGCCCCTACAATCTCCGGCCCTTCAGACTCAAATGACAACAACGGCCAACCACCGCCCTCCCCATGGGGCTCTAGGAGTAATGATCAAGCTGCTCGACCCAAATCTTCATCAGGACAAGCCCCAATGGGCCAGTTCATGCAACCTCCTCCATCTGCTGGTCTTCGCTCTCCTCTTACGTCGAACAACAATTTGCAGCAGACTACTATTACTGCTCCCGATAATCAAGGCCAAGATGGACCCTTGCTCTCGCCGTACAATGTGGGTAACGGAAATTGGGCTTCTATGGTTAACACGCCTATGGTCCCTTCTTTCAACACTGGAAGCAGCAATACGCAAGCTGATATGGTTGCAAATGCTACTGCTATGAAGCTTGCTGCTCTTTCAACTGTTAACAACCGTTTTGCCCTGGACGACGTTCGCAAGTACCGCCGAGCTCGATCAAATGATGGTGGACAAGGACCTCTCTCTCCTGGTCTTCCACCAAACATGCGTGGAGCCAATGTCGTCATGATCAATGAGCACGGCCAAGTTCTAAACAATGATCAAGTTCTTGCCCTTCAAAATCAACAAAACCCCGCATTTAGAAGACAGCAATCCCGCCCTAGCTCCCCAGGTTTGGCTATGCAAGGAGGTGGGTTTGGGCAGATGAGCTTCGCTTCACCCCAGAATAATGGCTTCCTAGCTGCATATGATGGATCCTCTCCACTCATGAATAATATGAATGGTGGCATGGGCTCTCTCAACCTCGGCCAATTTGGTATTGGTGGACATGAAGGTTATCTATCTGATCACAGCGAGATGGCGAGAGGTCGATCCCCTCGTGGTAGGAGAGGTAGCTCGAAGCCCCCTGAGGACCCCACCGATCCCAGTCTTCTCCAGGATATCCCCAGCTGGCTGAGAAGTTTGAGGCTCCACAAATACACCGACAATCTCAAGGATATGAATTGGACTGAGTTGGTGGAATTGGATGAGAAGGCTTTGGAGGACAGAGGTGTCAATGCTCTTGGTGCTCGAAGAAAGATGCTAAAGGTCTTTGAGCAGGTCAAAGGTTCGTCTACTGCCCTCCCATTGCAACCATCTTTGCTAAATTATCAACTAGAAGCCAAAGCCGAAGGCAAACTCGCATAATCCCACCCATTTGCTCTCCCGATCCAGAACAACAAAATCGTGAATAAAGGCCTAATAAAACGCTGTGGAACTATGTCGAGTAAAATTAGTAGTACGCAGGCGGAAAATGGATGTTTATTATGTGTGACAGTATGGGATGGTAGAGCTGATTGGCTAATTGAAAGTTGAACACGGTTTGCTTGTTCTGAATGTTGCATAGTCTGGTGGGATGACAGCAGAATGATTTACATATCTAATGTGATCGACGCAGCTCCTCTAGTAAATAAATACCAGTTGGAAATGAAATAACTTGGACGTCTTTCCACATTTCCTAATTATGTCACGAGTAGAATCTAACGTCTATCTATCCACCCTTCACTTGACCATGCCGGAACGACGGGTTGTACAATTGAACCTCGTAGCGGGGACTACAAGAAAACACAGTTCTTCCGTTCTAACTTTTTTGATATAAGTCTTTCTCCTGTACAGGACAGAGATCTGATATCAATTCTCGAAAATATGTGAGACACTAAATCTAGAAAAAAAGACCTAGTCGCTCAAAGGGTTGCGTGTTCAGGATTATGCTAATGAAAGCTCCAACGTTATCTTGAGAAGCTTCTGCTTTGGTAAAAGCTTCCTGAAGACAAGCCTTCACGTGCGTCGAGATCTAATACAAGGCCTGAACAAGTGCTGAAAGACAAGGTTTTGATGGTCAATGATCTAGTATTCCTAGGCAAATGCAAGTAAGTGCTCCAAAGCAGAATGCTCGCTAACCGTATCAATGCCCAAATTATACCCTGCGCAATGTTTGGCACTATGATGAAGAACAACTTTGCAATGAAAGGTTGGGTATATCCCGTGAAAAGCAACCGCCAAATCACTCCAAGCCACCCGCCCAAAAAGTCGCTATGCATCCCGTCCCATCCCATCCCATCAGCAAACGCCTCCATATCATACACTACGCGTGCCGCTCTCCAGATTTTCAATCCCCTCGATTTTCATACCGAAATCCATGATGAGGATCTTCGGGTCTTGACCGGTACTGACAATGCGGCGGTAGTCCGATTTGGCACCTAGAACCCAGCTCTGATGCCACTTCGGAAAGTCAAGTAGCAAACGCCCAGTCTCCATATCGAAGACTTTGATATCCTGATCATAGCTCCCTGATACCAATCTTCCACTCACAGAATCGATGTGAAGAGAGCGCACAAGACCGTCGTGGGCAGCGATCTTCTGCAGACACTCGCCAGTGTTGGCATCCCAGATGCGAATGACTTTGTCATTGCCAGCTGAAGCGATGTATCTCGAGTCATCGGAGAACTGGCTGCATGCTAGACCTTTGGTGTGGCCCAGGAACTCGCGGAAGTTCTTTCCGGTGTCGATATTCCAGAGCTTGACTCGGAAATCCCCACTGCAGCTGACGATCGTGTTCCCTCGCATTTGAACGGCATTCACAGGACCAGAGTGGCCTCGGAGCTGCTTCAACATCTCCCCTGTTTGGCGATCCCAGACGCAGATGCTCACATCTTTAGAGCAGGTCACGATATAGCGGTGGTCAAATGCGAGATCAAGCACGGCTGCTGTGTGTTTTGCCAGTCTCATTATTGGCTTGTAGCCGTGGTGAATATCATAGACGATACACGTTCCATCGGATGATCCGGTGACCAAGATGTCTTTGTCATATTGCAGACAGAGGATAGATTGATCGTGGTACATATCGAATGAGACACGTTTAGGGACGACTTCAGATTTTCTGCTTTGGTCGGGCATTATGGCATAATGTTGAGGTCTTCCATCCTCCCCAGTCATTATTGAAGGATTATCGATTACCGAAGGAGGGCCAATGATTAGACTGCAGGAATATGTTCTCATATCCCAAACGCGGATCGTCTTGTCGCGAGAGCCGGTAATTATCTTGGTCCTGAATAATCGTTAGTATCTGCAGGTCCAATTCCTAATTGCACAACCTACTCATCAAACTGGACGCAGTAGATACTGTCCAAATGACCGTTGAGATATACAGCTTCTGCCTTTCCATCTCTCCAATTATGCTCCAATTTCTGCCGAATTCGATACAGGTCTCTCCACGCATGATCTGGTTTGATAGGTGGAAGTCCGAGACCTGTGCCAGGCGAAACAGGTCTACTAGTTGCATAAGCCTTTGACTTCTCTCGTAGAAATGCTTCACGCCAGACGTGCGGGGAACGAGAGACGTCACACCAGCCTTTAGAGGCTCTTGATGTATTGGCAAGGTCCTTATGATCCAAATGAGCAAGAATCTGAATCGATAATTCGACGGGCAAATGTTTTATGAAATCCACTCCTACTACCACTCCCCTTAAAGCGTCCGTAGACGAGATAGGTTCGCTCATCGTAACAGGTATTCCTATGCCGCTTTCTCGATCCCCGAGGTGGTTTTCCGGAATAAGCAGTTGGCGATGTCTTTCAAAATACTCGTTTTGTGCCGCAGCCGTCCTCCGTGCAGCATCTCCGCCTATTCCACGTGGAATAATGGGTGGAGCATCGCCAATGCCAGGTATAGGAGATGATAGAGTTTCGGAAGAATCAACAGGTCCGTCGACGTCAGACAACCCAATCCTTGAGAGTCTGTTGAAACTTGTAGCCTGCCTCAACTTCCGCCATGGTGAGGCAGTCGCTGGTCGCTCTTCAGTTGCGTGTGAATGTCGACGTTGTGTTCTGGATTTCAAGGAGACAGAAGCTCTTCTGAATAATCCTACCAGGCCCCCTACACGCTTCTCTTCATGAACATATTCCTGGTTTTCCCCCATAGTCATGTTCCGAAATCGGTCACCAAAGTCTGAATCTCTTCCCAGGGGCAACGATCGTAGTCGCTTTCTGAATGGGAATAGTGATAGAGAGTCTTTGGCTTCGTAGTCATCGGAATCTTGAAGAGGCGTATCATATTCACTAGACGAGGAATGCGAAACTTGCGAGGCAGGCGCCCATTCCTCTAGGCGAAAGACTCGAGTCATTTTGCGGTTTGATACTACCAAATCCTCAATTGACAGCAGCCCACTAGTGGCAGATTGTCTCCCGACTTGTTGAGGGGAGCAAATGTGTCGAGATCAGCGGCGACGAGATGACGGAGGCAAGATGGGATCTGAGGGCAATTACTAGAGTAGCTTTTTCGTGAGAAGTTTCGTAAATTCGTGAGTTCGGGAAGTAACGACAGATTCGATCATGAAAGTGAGCCAAAGAGTGTGAGGAATGAAGGGGAGGAGGAAAATGGCAACGAGGAGTTGGATGTTGATCGGAAGTCTGATGAGAGAAAACATCGGCCGGGGTTCGCTTTGTTTACGCCAAAAACGGCACACCCGAAACCAACCGTGTTGAAGTTTATGCAAGGAGGCAAATTAACACACATATCAGGGGCACAACTGCCTGTATCGGCAAGGCTGATAACTATCCACTGCATAGAGTCTGGTAGAGCATGAGACTCGAAGAGGTAAATATCAGAAATACAGGAACTACTCTTTAGCTCTGACGATAAGGAGAGACCGAATCAATTTTTCGATTTGGATTCTGGACCACATTGTTCTTGATGTGCCGGGACTTGAATCCTTGAAGGCTAATCTGACGCTGTGGCGCACCCAAATAGCCTTCTATTATTTACAACGTCAACTCTTCAGCATGTGAGATCCAAAGGCTAATGATCAATCACCAACCCCTGATCCTCCAAAATCTCACGTTTCAAGTGCATCGGATCGTTCCAACAAACCTGCAGAATCTCGAATTTGGTCTGGAGAAAGCTCTCAAACGATTCCCCCGAGTGACGAGTTCGAAGCACAAATCCACAGAAGCCGCCAGACAAGAAAGACGGCTTACTTGTGCCCAGAGGTGTCAAATCCTCCATTATGCCACCCTTCAAGCTGCCGCCAGCTTATACCACCTTCTTTCTATTCATCGAGCCGGTCTCTGCTCTTGTTGGAGCCTTCTACGCATACTTTAAACCTCTAGACTACCTACAGATGACCCACCTGTCTTCCTCTCCATCGTACGCCTCTACAATCCCTCTATCTACCAACATTGTGCTCGCCCAATTGGCGAACCTCTACCTTCTATTCGCCATCAACGAAGCTCTCGTCCTACGCTCTACTTCAGATATACGTGTTTGGAGGACAGTACTTGCTGGACTTTTGTTGGCGGATTTCGGACATCTATACAGTGTAAGTGCGCTGGGATCGCAGGTTTATTGGACGTTTTGGAAGTGGAATGCTATGTCCTGGGGAAACATTGGCTTTGTGTATGCTGGAGCTATGATGAGGATGGCATTCTTGGCTGGGGTGGGTTTGAACACGAAGAGCGGGCAAGCTGCTGCAAAGACTGCCTCGAGAAAATCCAAATGAATGATTTTATAGATAGATTGCTGTGTAGCAGTGCTGTGTGTCAGTAAGTTTGTATGCTTCACGGCTCAGCGATGATCTGCTTCAGGTGAACATCCGATTACAACCAAAGATTACCGAGGATCAACTTCTGGACTCTCTTTCCGTTCTGTAATGATGGCTCTGGCAGCTTCTTCTACAAAACGGCTAGAAAATGTCTCATTGCTCTTAGATTGAACAATTATCCAGAGTGATCCAGTCGCAAAGAATCAACATCAAATCCAGCTGTTATTGTAAAGCCAATTATGTATCAAATGGGATATAGGATCTCACTCGCTCGAACGATCGACCGATTTGCCATCTGGGGCACGAAGAAGACAACTCAAACGTTCTTGCCTTGCGATAAAGCAATACTTTAATCTTTTGATTCTGAAGATACAAGTTTGACATACCTCCAACGATTTCGGATTATACCAATTTCGGCACGCATCGATCGATTAGGATCATGTGAATCAATCAACGGGATGTATGGTACTTCTCTCCACGTCCCATTACTAGCTTAAAGCGTATGGAATATATCCTATAAGTCTAACTCTTTGGAACTTTCCAGGGTTCGGACATTGCAATGGTGTGTTCAGCTGAGTAAAATCTTCACGGGTATGCTCTTCTCTAAAGCTGGAGAGAAGAGTCATTTCATGACGGTGAGATGGACGACCAAACAAACCAGTAAGCCCAATAAGCAGAAACTGTGTCAGGGATTGCGATATGAGAATGAAAATATGATCATGTCCTTGTTGTCGTTGGGCTTGAAATGGTGAGGAGTTGCACCAGCTTTCTCGCCTAGCGTCGGGTCGCCCACCTCTGACAAATGACATATTGATAAAGCAGTATAAGGAAACTCCTCTCACAAATCAGCAAGATCTCCGAATTGGTGTATCGGTAACATTTCCGCCTCTCATGATCATTACGATAATCAGTGCGCGGGAGCGAGGGGTTCGATGTTAGTATACCTCATAACCGTCTATCATCGGAACAATCATACTAACCAACATCCAGTCCCCTATTCGGAACTATTCTTTTGCTCGTGACAGAACATGTTCTTTGTTCGTCGTGTTTTTTTTTTGGCTGGATTTTGTGCCCAGGCTCGATGGCGACTGTTCGGCTATGTCTAGCTTCCGTTATAGCCCGGGCTACCGGGCATGGCCCAGCTCTTTCCCACGCCTGCACTCAAATATCGAGATCATTTCAAAAAAAAAAAAAAAAGTCTTGTAAGCATCTTTAACTCTACGAATCATTGGATACTTGAATATGCTTTTACTATATTGGGTTTCTGAATATAAAGACAAAGGAAGACAAAGGCTCCATATATCGGCCAATCTTGAGATCTTGCAGGCAACATCAAGGCTTTTAGATCGCCCAGACATTTTGAGCGAGTAGAATCTCATAAACCAATGAATCAATTATCATATTAGGGGCTTCAATTGCCTGCCATCAATGAAGAAAAAACATGCTTTGATTCACTTGTAGCGTCTTAAGTTTAGTATGTACTCGCCAGTATAGAACATTTACATCAACGCCATTCTACAAGACATTGCCACCCCGAAAGCCAATCTATTCCAGAAAATCGTCTAAATCTAGCTCTTTACAATAGGCAACGCCTGCCCCAGCTTCTTTGCAGCAAGATCCGCACCCTTTCTAAGCTGTTCTTCTCTGATCTTCCTGATATAACGGAAGAGGATGATGAACATAAGTTCCATCCTACAAAATTAGCTTACACACCAAAAGACGGGGGGGGAGGACACCAGAGCTTACCTTTCTTTTGTCATCATCAATAGACCTTGAACAAGTAGGCCCTTGGATATTTGAGGACCAATTCCCTTGAAGAGGCCAAGCAAACCCTCGTTCTCCACAATAAACTTCATCACCTCGACGAAGCTCTTGAATGGCTTTCCTTGACGGGAAGGAGGTGGTTTCGATTGAAGACCGACTTTGGCAACAATCAATGGCTGAGTTACAATTGTAGCTAGGGATTTTGACATTGCTCCGAGCACTGGGAGAGTTAGTAATATTCGTCATATGTGAGTAAATACGTACGGAAAGCTTCCATAGGCCTGAGATTTGCCTTGCCGGGATAGATGATCTCCCGGAGTCTTTGATATGCACCATAGGTAATTGCTGGGTTAACAACCAGTACTAAGCTAGCCTTGAGACCTCTCCAAAGACCACTATATCCATCTTCGCTGTTGATCACCTCCCTCGCGGTATCTAACATGCCCTTCTTCTCCCCCTTTCCTTGTGTTTGTTGTCTCGTTGTAACCACAGCTACAGGAATCGTGAAAACTTGAGCAACGGCTCCAGCAACTGCGCCAAGAGACAACTCAACGAGCGTGCCGGGAGGAGTTGGAGACTTCTTCGATGAGATGTATAGGGTCCGGACAATAGAGTACCAGTAGAAGTATGCGAAGTTCGTCGATGCAACACCAATCAATGCGCCATTCATGCCCGAGTATAGACCAAGGAGTCCATCATCCTTCGCGATCTTCGAGAGTGCGTCCCACGTCGAGTCGTAATGGGTTGCGCTTACTTCGCTGGATACTGGGTCTGTCGGCTTTCGTTTTTCTTGGACTTGAAGACGGGTCTTAACTCTGCGTAGAAAGACATATTAGCGTTTGATCTGTCAGATCCGTAGAATAACAAGTCAAAGTCAGAGATCCGCGCAGCTATTCCGACCTGTGCTCGAGCATCAGGTTCAACACTCACATGTCGAGAGGATACACAAGTGCATTCGCAATCACCGCTCCTGTTGCACCTGCAACTGCCAGCCCCCATGGCGGAATGGGCACCTCTTTCGATTGAACAGCCATATTGAAAGTGTTATAGATACTTTTCTGGAAACCAGGATCGTAGGTCTGGATAACCTGAGTCGCGGCAGCCGAGGCTAAGATAATGGAGGGGCTGAAGGACGGTGAAGGATTATGACATGGAGGTTGGAAGTATCGAACAATTGAAAAACGTCCCCAGAGAAAAGATAATTCAGAGCGTCGGAAACTCAAGGAAACAGGGAAATATATTATTGTGACCAGTTCAGGATGCTGACCATGTGTTGCTCTATCCCGACCGGATCCGTGATGAGCCTCGGCCAAGGTAAAGTCGACGCCGCCGGAGCGGCAGCCAGATCCAGTCTAACCACATCTCGGAGCCTCGTCAACCTCTTCGCCTTGCCTGCTTACATATGAATCTCAGCCTTGTGATATCGCAGAGTTCATCACCTTCTTTCCATGCTCGTCCCATAAATGCTTTCGCCTTTGCTTACAAGAACAAGAATAACTCCTTCTGAACATGGAGACTAAAGCTCTGGTAAGACCCCTTGGCCTTTCGGATGCAAAATGTTGACCAGGGAAATAAAGGCTGCTGAAACTAGTGTTGATAAGTCAACAACGAAGGACGAGGCATTGAATAATGCAATTCTTGCTATAGAATTGTACATGAAAGCGGTCAAACTTGCAAGCAGCGAGCAAGAAAGAGCGAGACTTCGTAGCAAGTGCAAACAATTACTCGCAAGAGCTGAAGAAATAAAAAAATTGGATACATGGAGTCCCAAAAAGACGCGTCACTTGACAGTCCCTTTGTCAGGAAGAAATATTACTACGACTGAAAAGATCATTCTTTTGGAAGGATCAAGGCTGCATGGCTTTATCTTTCCACCATGGGAGGTGGATCCTGACGAGGACGTTTTCAATGACAATAAATTATACACGTAGGTTCTATGCCGCTGCATGCCGATTTAAGACTCACAAGTCGATAGAGATGCCATCGAATTAGATCTCTCAGAAGCCCAGCGAGAGATCTTTGCAGGATGGAGAAGACCCCAAGAATATTTCGGCCACCCACCAGATCCACTGAATCCAGGTGTTAATCAACATGAATTATCAATGGTTCCCGTCCACGAGATCGACCTAGTTCAAGACATCACGACAGATTGTTCCGTTGTCGCCAGTCTGTGTGCGGGTACAGCTCGAGCCTTAAATGACCATGGAAGGCTTCTTGCTTCCGTGATTTATCCTTACGATAAAACCAATCTTCGTCCTCGACTCTCGGAGAATGGAAAATATATATTTCGTCTCCACTTCAATGGTTGCTTCAGAAAAGTTGTTATCGATGACCGGCTCCCATCCTCGACCACTTCACGTAACCTACATGTGGTTGACCGGAAGAATCCTCAATTGCTATGGCCAGCATTGCTCGAAAAAGCTTATTTGAAAGTTCGAGGTGGTTACGATTTCCCAGGTTCTAATTCCGGAACTGACCTTTGGGTCTTGAGTGGATGGATCCCTGAGCAAGTGTTTCTCCAGAGGTAAACGCAACTACTATTTTCGTATTTCAATAGAGGGTTAATTTAAGTGGTAGTGATGACCTTCAGCCTCAACAACTCTGGAGTAGAATTTTGAGTTCTTTTGGCTATGGAGACGTAATGATCACACTGGGGACTGGAAAGATGAGTAGTAAAGAAGAAAGAGAACTTGGGTTAGCTGGCGAGCACGATTATGCAGTCCTGGACATAAAAGAAGTTGGCGCACAACGGCTCTTGTTGGTCAAGAACCCTTGGTGTGATGGTATGGTATGGAAGGGATCACTTCTCGACCCTTCCCCAGAATCCTCATCTCAGTCCTGGACCCAAGGTCTCGCCGAAGCTCTCCCGAACACAGTCCCAGCAGCTGGAACATTCTGGATGAGTTTTGAAGACATAGTCCAACATTTCGAATCTCTTTACCTGAACTGGAACCCAGGACTCTTCCTCCACCGCCAAGATCACCATTTCACCTGGACTCTCCCCGCAATAAACATACCCGGCTCGTTTGCCCACAACCCTCAGTACGCTCTCTCCTCGAACACGAGTGGACCGGTCTGGGTTCTCCTAAGCAGACATTTCGCAACTGGAGAACAAGAAATCATTAGGCACAACAGTACGCCGCTATCAACCGCATCTAGCGCGTTAGGCTTCATTAGTATTTACATATTCGAAGCATCAGGTCGCCGTGTTTACCTCAGCGATGATGCACTCCATCGAGGAGCATTCGTAGATTCCCCCCAAACCCTCGCAACGCTCGAAGTGGAACCTTCAACATCCTACACAATCGTAGTAGCACAGCACGGATTACCATTGCCCAAATACGCCTTCACACTGTCTTGCTTTTCCCGTTCACCACTCAGCGTAACACAAGCAATAGATGACCTCTCGCACCGCGCAATACACACTGGATCTTGGACTTCCCTCACAGCCGGTGGGAACGCGAGTTCATCATCCTACCCACTGAATCCACAATTCAGCATCAACGTCCCTTCCACCACGGATATCACACTAGTTCTAGAAACAGACCAAGAGGAACTCGCCGTGCATGTAAAATTAGTCTGGGGAAACGGTGATCGTGTGTCCACTATAACTTCAAAGGACATCCTCGGGGGCTCGGGCGATTACCGACGAGCATGCGCTCTTGCCTCGCTCCGTAACGTCATGAAAGGGAAATATACGATAGTAGTATCTACATTCGAAGCTGGACAAACCGGGAACTTCACGCTGAGGATATGCTCCAAGGTCCCATGTACCGTGCTACCCATCCCGTCCGAAGCCGCCGGCCGACTTAGCCAACGTCTTCCTGCCCTCCTTTTCCAAGATGGTATAGATCGCATGCTGGCGCCACTCACGGTAAGTCGTTTGACGAGGCTGAGAGTCGTAGCTAGGCACAGCTCGGTTTCTCGCAACTCCAGACTTCCCCCGAGCAGGAATGGAGCTGCGAAATCTCGGCCGCTCCTCCGCATCTCCTTAGAACAAGGCCAAGGTCCGAATAAAACCATCTTAGTTGTGTCCAGCAACGGCGATTTCAACGATGCTCCAATGGGAATTAGGACTACGGAGATGGATTTCAGCCCGGGGATGGGTCAGTTGGGAGGGCTATGGATTGTAGTTGAGCGGATGGGCGGGGTGGGAGGCGAGGAGGTTGAGATTGAAGTATTAAGTGATAGTGCGGTCACTGTTGGGCTTTGGGGGACTGGTGGTGGGTGAGTTCTAGCTTTGATTGGACTTGGCAGATGCAAGTGATGGCTTAGGATTGAGGCTTCAGACCGCTCGGATCTGATTCAAGCAACAATCATTTGTTTGAAAACGGAAAGTAAAAATAAAGGTCATTGGAGCTGTCCTAACTAAGTAGCTGTCAAATCTGAAGAATAACGCCTGACGCCGGGTATCTCATTTCCGCTCTCCAGATAAATCGAATCGAAAAATGCACAATTTGTGTCCAGCCTCGCTCACTTGCTGAGATCAAGCTGGTAAATCACCAATCTTCCGTTCCCGTGCAATATCCTTCGCTCCGCTATCGATCCCTGTTGCTCCTCCCGGAAGGTCACTCAACAGAGGAATCTTATCCACGCTTCGACTCCTTGAGTGGGAAGTGTCATCATCCAGCATTGCTGCTAGTTCGCTGCCAGCTTCAGTCCTTGGCGTCAAGACAGGAGACGTCATGTCTGGACTGTTCTGCCACTTCTGAACTTCTCGCTTCATAGCCTCTAACTCGTTCTGGAACCGCTTGCCGAACACATCGATATAGAATGTTGCTCCATTGTATACAGACCAGCAGAATACCGCTGTCAAGAACGTGGCTGAAGCATAGCGGTACCAGAACCAAAGGGGACATGGCAACATGGTGAACACTGCATAGAGATATTGAATCAACATGAATGCCGGCTCTTGGAGAGAGTCCGGGAGTCCGAGAACCAGCTTTCCGATCCAGGCTTTGGAGTAGGACTTTCGGAGCCAGGTAAAAGAGGTAGGACGTCCGGCAGCTATCTTCTCGCGGCGACGGACGGTGATGAAGAAGTGATAGGAGAGTTGCCAGATTGCATATGGTACAGTGGACCAGAGTGTCATAGCTGGTAGGGAATAATGGGTCTTCGAGCCGGGCTCTGAAGTCTTGATGGTCCAAATGGCTGGAAAGCGGGCTTCTTGGACGTCTGGCGAGAGAAGATGGACCAAACAGTGAAGCGTGACGCAGGGCATAATGTGGATGAACAGACTGGTAACCTTGTCGAAGCTGTGGAAAACCATCGAGTTCCTCCACATAGCTATGGCGATGGCATTGTTACCGAATGCCAGACAGTAGGTGCTAATGAACAGGCGTTTCGATTGTGGAAAGCACCAGATGGACAGCATACAGAGGAAGTTGACGAAGTAGCACAGATCAGCTAGGAAGTAGTGATATCCGCGTTTGTGGTAAGTGTAGAACCGAATAGGCATGAAGTAGAGGAGTTGTGCCGTATACCAATAGTGGAAATATTGCGGATAGCCTCCAATCAAGTATCCACTAATGAAGACATTCAAAACTCCACAGATGAAGGAAACCTTCTCCCGGAGAGTGACAGCTTTGGTATCATTCCAACGTTTTCCCAGTCTGTCAACACTGCTGTGCATCTTCTTCCTATATCTGTCAAGTTGCTCGTCTGCGGGTGGCACACGTCTCCGCCATTCGTCTACAACACGTTGTTTTGTAGCAGAACTCCGGTTTTTCAATGCGTCTCGCTGTCTGCGAACCTTCTCTGCTTGAACGTGAATATTTCTCTGCAATTTTTCTAACTGTTGTGGCAGGGCGAAATTGTCTAATAGATCGAAGACTGTCACTCTATCTAGAGGCGGAAATGCTTCCCAGTCTTCCTGATATGAGCTACTGCCTGAGAACGAGGGATGTCGCGAAAGTCGAGGACTACCAGGCGATGATGCGGTGAGGATTGGTGTCTTGCTGCCTTCAGGAGGCGAAGAACCGGTCGAGGATGGTATTCGAGACATGCCTGGAGAGAGGCTGTCCGAATTACCCTCGGATTTCGAACTCGAAACGGGTATGGATATTGGTTCTGACATTTCGAAGATTGTATGTGGAGGAGTTCGAGGATTGTCGTGAAACGATATACGACGGAGGGCAGAGGCTCCTCTTAACACGAGAACATCAGCCATGTTTCAACGTGTCTTTCTGAGCATTCAATAAAGAGTGACGGGGAAGTTGATTTAAGAGAGATGGGAAATGCTCACCAAAGCGGATTATAGACGTCTAAGGCGTCTTGAGTCGGAGGTACGAATGACCAGAAAGGTATCCCGATGCGGTGAACAGGTGCCGCAACTATACCCACATGAGCTGCGTATACTGCTTATTATACGCCGATCAGAAGGATGGACTGGCTTTGACTCCGCAAAGACGAGAACGGGTTGCGCGTGGATGTTGGGTGAAGATAGGCGTTGTGAGTGGTTGAGAGGAGGGAAGTTTGAGATCGTGGTTGAGTTCGTTGAGATGATTCGTCTGCTGCAATTTGGTGCAGTGGTGGAAGAGAGATTCAACAAATCCAAAGATCGAGAATAATTGAAAGTTGGTTTTGAAACAGATAGAAGATATCCATCAGTTCTTTCCAGGCAATATATGGAAGAATAAATATTGCAGAGAGGAGGGTTTTGGGGTCGAGAAGCAAAGCATTTTCCCTGGCGTGCTTCTTCCAATCCTCGATCCAAGCTCGTCATACTGCATCTGTAGCCTCCTAGTCTTATCAATTTGTTGCCATTATTAAGAAGCTGCCCCGGATATTAAAGCAGCGCTCAGTGACATCGGACGCGCCCTTGATCGCGTGGAGACTCTCTATTCAACGCGAAAACCTACATCTACGATAACCACGACCACAGACCGCTCTTCTCGTTCCCGCGAATACACCCCCATGATACCGTATCTGTTGATGCCTCTCTCTGGGAGATAACATCTATCCTTCGAAAAAAGATCTGATCTGTTCCCCCCTCATCATCCAGCGCAAGCACCCCCACCAGACATTTCTTCATCGCATTCGACAATATGGGGAAGCTTATACGTCTCGAACTATTCAATTTCAAGTCCTACAAGGGCCACCATGTTCTCTTGTTTGGTGACTCGTATTTCACTTCCATTATCGGCCCCAATGGTTCTGGAAAGTCGAATTCGTATGTACATCCCCGTGCATGCGAGGAGTCGCGGCTGACCCTTGAATAGTATGGACGCGATATCTTTCGTTTTAGGAATCAAATCTTCGCATTTACGATCCACTCATCTCAAGGACCTGGTGTATCGCGGACGCGTTCTGAAGACTTCTAAGATCAACGATGACGGTTCTGCGGCTCCGACAACGAACGGACATGCGAAGGGAGAGGACGAAGGCGAGGATGAGGAATCACAATCTCAGAGACCCGGACGAAATGATCCCAAGAACGCATGGGTCATGGCAGTCTATGAAGACGATGCCGGCGACGAACAGCACTGGAAGCGCTCTATTACCAACCAAGGCGCTAGTGAGTATCGTATTAACGATCGTGTTGTCACTGCGATCCAATACAACGCTACGCTTGAGGAGGAAAACATCTTGATCAAAGCCAGAAACTTCTTGGTTTTTCAGGGCGACGTAGAGGCAATCGCATCTCAATCACCCAAGGATCTCACCAGGCTCATCGAACAAATTTCTGGCAGTCTGGATTTCAAGGCGGACTACGAACGTTTAGAAGAAGAAGCCAAGAAGGCAGCAGACAATCAAACCGACAACCTTCACCGTCGACGTGGCATCAACTCAGAGATTAAGCAATATCAAGAACAAAAGAAAGAAGCCGAGGCATTTCAGACAAAGGCAGAAGAGCGTGATACTGCTATCGTCACCCAGATCCTTTACAAACTGTATCACTTCCAGCGTGTGATAGATGAGTCAAAACACAGCATCAAGGAACACCAAGAGAATTTGAAGGAGCACCGCCGTGTTGTAGAGAAATACGAGAAGAGTTATGCGGCAGCACGTCAGGAGCAGTCCAAAATCAGCAGGGACGTTGGCAGAGTAGAAAGAGACATCAAGCGAAAGGAGAAGGAGATCGAGGACAAAGAGAATGCTTTAATTCCATTGGATGAAAAGGTCGATAATGTCAATCAGACGATTAATAACCTCCAAAAGAAGATGCCTTCTGTTACCAAAGATCGCGACAATTATGCTGCTCAAATCGCCAGTGGAAGGAAGCAGTTAGGAACAGTTGAAAAAGCCCAGAAACAATTCGAGAGCCAGTGGCAGGAGACATTAAAGAAGCAGGGCAGACAGTTGAGCGAGGATGACTTCAAAGACTACAACTCGCTCAAGTCTCAAGTTGTCACCAGAACTTCCGGCAACAAATCCAAATTGGACAATCTCGTGCGCCAAATGAAAACTGATCAAGTCACAGTCAACAGCCTGAAAGGAAAGGTTGACTCCTCGCAGGCTTCAGTGGAAAAGGTCGAAGGGGAGGTAAATGCGATCAAGGAGCGAAAGGAGTCGATCCAGCAATCTGTCAAACAGCTCTCCAAGGAGATTGATGCAAAGAAGAGGGAGTTCAATCGCATCCAATCCGAGCGCGTCCGCACGAATCAGAAACATACTGAGCTGGAGGAACAGCTTCAGGAGGTCTTGAAGCAGTTAGTCATCGCAGACGAAGGTCGAAGACAGAATGAAAAGGAGACTCGAAACAGAGAAATGATTAAGGCTCTTAAACGTCTGTATCCTGGAGTCAAAGGTCGGGTTGGTGATCTGTGTAAGCCCAAGCAGAAGAAGTATGACGAAGCTGTCATTACCGCTCTCGGTCGAGATTTTGAGTCTGTTATCGTCGACACCGAGAAGACTGGAACAGAATGCGTCCAATATCTCAAGGACCAACATCACAGCCCGATGACGTTCATTCCCCTTGACAACATCAAGGTCAATGCTCCAAACGCCAATCTCAAAGGTTTGGTTGGAGCTCGTCTTACAATCGACACGATCGACTTTGATTCCTCCTTGGAGCGAGCCATGTCATATGCCTGTGGAAGTTCTATAGTCTGCGATACACTCGAAAAGGCTAAGGAAATATGCTATACAAAGCGAATCGAGGTCAAGGCCGTGACTCTGGAAGGTTTTGTTATCCATAAAGCTGGTCTTATGACTGGTGGCCGTGGCCCTGAGCAGAAAGGCAAGCGGAGATTCGATGAGAATCAGAATGATACAGAGGAGCTAAGGATTGTTGCTGAGAAGAAGAGAGCTGAGATTGAGGCACTGCCAAAAGCAAATCGAAGGGGCGCTGCAGAGGAAACGCTTCAAGGCGAATTGACCGGACTCGAGCAACATCTGGCTTTTGCCAAGAGCGAATTAGCTGCATTTGAGAAGAATCTGGCAAGTAAAAAGAAGGAACTAGACCATGAGCAACGCCAATTGAATGAGATGCTTCCCAAGTACGAAGAAAAGCTTGAAGGTCTTGAAAGTCTGCAAGAGACAGTCGAGGAGTTCAAAGCAGCCGTTGCTAAAGTCGAGGATCAGGTGTTCGCCAATTTCTGCAAGAAGCTTGGCTACCCGGACATTCGTACATACGAAGCACAACAAGGCAGTCTCGAGCAAGAGGCTTCGGAGAAGAGAAATGCGTTTGAGCTTCAAAAGCATGTATTGAAAAATGTGTTGGAGCTAGCCTTAGAAAATCACAAGGCAACAGAAGGTCGATTGGCTAGACTGGAGAAACAAATTACTAGTGCTGAACGGGACATTCAAGAGTATGAGGCAGCGAAGGCTAAGATTGAGAACGCAATAGACGTCGACCGAGCACACATTACCGAAATGGAGGATCAACTTCACAAGTTGAAGGAGCAGCTTGCATCAAAGAACGAGAAGGTTACCAGGGAGCGAAACGAATTACAGAAGCAAAGCAAGGATATTGATCACAGAAACAAGGAAATTTCGGGTTTCGAGACAGAGCTACAGCGAAAGAGTGCGGAACGATATGATACACTTCGCAAATGCAAGATGGAACAGATTGCCATTCCCCTGACCCCCAATTCGAAGAGACTAGATACTTTGCCAGTTGATGAGCAATTGTTGCAAATCGATCCCGACGCCATGGATGTAGATGAGAGTGATGAACCTGAAGATGTTGTGAAGGACTATGGAATCGATGTTGATTTCGAGGAGCTGGACGAGGACCTGAAGATTGTTTGTCCCCAATTCCAATTCCATTTTACCAAGCTAACATGACGCAGGGCGATGAAGAGAACATGGAAGAGCAACTTCAAGAACGAATTGACAGCCTTAATTCCGAACTAGAGAAACTCAATCCCAACATGCGCGCCGTTGAACGGCTCGATGTTGTCGAAACGCGTCTCAAAGACACCGACAAGGAATTCGAAGCTGCCCGCCAAGCCGCCAAGAAATCCAAGGACGAGTTCAACAAGATCAAAGAGGCGCGATTTGATACCTTTAACAAAGCCTTTCAACACATTTCAGATCAGATCTCCCACGTATACAAAGACCTCACCCGCTCTGCCACTTTCCCTCTTGGTGGTCAAGCATATCTCGACATCGAAGACAGCGACCAGCCGTACCTGTCTGGTATCAAATATCACGCCATGCCTCCGCTTAAGCGTTTCCGTGACATGGAACATTTGTCCGGTGGTGAGAAGACGATGGCTGCTTTGGCTCTCTTGTTCGCTGTTCACTCTTTCCAACCAAGTCCGTTCTTCGTTCTCGATGAGGTCGATGCCGCCCTTGACAACGCCAACGTGGAGAAGATCAAAAACTACATCCGTGAGCATGCTGGTCCTGGAATGCAATTCATTGTCATTAGTTTGAAGACGGGTCTGTTCCAGGGCAGTGAGAGTCTGGTTGGGGTTTTCAGAGACCAGGAGGCGAATAGCTCCAAGACTTTGACTTTGGACGTACGTTACCCCGCTATTTTACGAGACAAAATGCTGACCTTTTACTTAGTTGCGGAAATATGTATAATAAGACGATCTAAACATCGGGAGGCAGGGACGGAATCACGATCGTTATGACCTCATTGCACTCCCTCATATCTAGTGCACGGAACAACCATGATGCTACGCTTACTTAGATTTCCTGCCTACATTCGGAATTGTCGTGATGCCTTAGCCTTTAAAAATGCCACCCACACGTCAGCACGTTAAGCCTGTAGCATTGCCAACTATGCCTCAATCGATCACCGAGATGTCCTCGTTAATAATAAGGCTACGAATTCACTTGAAGCACCTGTGCCCATCTCACCCATGCTAGCATCTCCATAGATACCATCGCATCCGACCTAATGGATACGAAGCACAGTCGTGATGCAACTAGGTTAACTGAAGGGCATGAGTGAAGCTGGTATGTAGGTGAAAATAAAGTCCTGAACATCGAGTCACCCGATCACTCTCGTCCAAAAGAAACACGTCTTCGAAAATTATATTTATCTTTTCTTATACATATAGCTATAGCCACTGATGATATATATCGTATCCGATGGTATGACCCTAACGCCAGAGTCGAAAGAAGTCCGGTGTATCATTGTCCCAAAAAGCCGACGCAAACGTAAACAGATATACCGCCCAAACCAATTCCATGATTCGCCCTGACAAGATATTCTAACTCTCCTGTATGACGTACCTCAATCAATCCTTAGAGTATACGGACTTCCACTTCTTTCAGTCACAGCATTGAAGCTCTCCATACTAGCCAGTCTTCTTAGACTGCCTGCATAAGAACTAGCCGAAGTCCCAGGTCTCCTTGGCATGACTCCAAAGTCTTTCATGTTCTGATCCTTCGCCTCTGTGAAAGGAATACTGCGACCATATTTCGGATCGATAGGAGGTGCTACCTTGAACCGTTTCTCCTTTGGTTGATTGACCTCTTCGTCGACGATGACGATCATCCAGACACCAACTGCACCGTTACTCCCGAGAAGAGGCGTGCAATGAATCCATCTGTTATAGCCTTCCGTGTCCGATTTCGATACCCATCGCACGCGAGCCGTGACGCCGCGGCAGTCAGCGAGAGCTTGAGTCAATTCGTCGCGCACACGCTGGGAGCCGCCGATTTTGCTCATAAATGGGCTTTGAAGAATTCCGGGGACGCGAAGACTGGGACTTGCGAATAAGACACGGAGACTGGGAAACGGTCGAACTAGAAGATAGTTCTCAAATATGCCGCTTAGCTTGCCGCTTCCTCTTGTTGCATCTCTGAATCCATCTGGGCTTGTAGAGTTGATCAGAAGGCGTGGTTTGTTCCAATTGCCGTTCTTGAAGTTTGTGTCTGCCGACGCTTCTTCTTGGGATTCTTTGTGCATCCTGCCGCCCCAACGGCGTACAGTGTCGAGTTCTTGAAGATTCAACATCTTGGTTAACTCGGTAAATTCGTCTACCGAAGGTGCGGCCTCTTCTGGCTCTGCTGCATCTTCTTCCCTAGCACTCGATTTGATAACTAGACGCTTGAGGGACTCCATATCCGAACACTCCTTGACAAGACCAGAGACGTCAACTTGGGCACCGATGAAGTAGCGAATCACACCTCGGCTGTCTTTCAGAGGTGAAGTCATCAACAGGTTCATAAACGGCGATCCGTCTCGTCGGCTATTTCAATGTGAGTAGAAGCTTACAAAATGAATTGTTGGGGCTCACTAGTTGAGGAACACCTCGCAGTGCTCCACACCTGCTTCAATCTTCTCGCGAATTCTTCTAACGCTGTACTGGTTGGTCTTCGGTCCTTGAAGGAATCTGCAATTTTGACCAATGATGTAGTTCATGCCGTATTGAGTAGTCTTGTTGAATTCTGGGGATAAATCAGCTATAAGTCTTGCAGCAAGATGTGCAGACTGACCTTCAGATGCGAACACAATGGGGTTATCTGGTCTCGACGGATCGGTCAAGCAGAAAACCTCGCAAAGTCCCTCAGAAGCATCCCGGAGATGTGCAGGCAACGTTCCCGTAACTCTCCTCTGAATCGATAGGCTCACGGTTTGGATATACGTATGTGTAATGTAAGCAGGGAGATCCTCTCGGACTAAAGCATCAAATGCCAATTGTGCCTTCTCTTCAAGGTCTGGATTCGTACTGGGTGCGCATGTGGTCAAGGTAAAGTCAAAGCCTCGAAGTGGTTCGAGTGATTCTGCGATTCCATTGCTGTATGCCAATGCCTTGAGAGCCTTGACAGCATCCAGGTAATAAATCAGAATTGGGACTGCAGAGGGTCGATGTTGGCTCAAGAAAGATGTGAAGCGCAGAAGAAGTGAAGGATCGTCGAAGATTGTTTTGAGATGCTCGGTAGAGAACAGTAATTCTGATCTGTTGTCGAGTGAGTACTGCTTGAAGTCGGAATCGGGGGGCGCCACAAGATCAAAAGATCCCGGATCAATATCCTCCTCTGCCAATGGCTCCAACTGATCATCTGCTCCCTTATGCTGTAGCGCAGGCAGCGATGCGGGGTAAGATGTGGCATCTGTCTTGAACGATCCGATAGAGTCGGATCGAGATCGAGATCGAGTATGTGTAGTTAGGGTTGGGGATCGCAGAGACGGACTCACGGCTCGAGTATGCGCAGTCATCGTTGGAGATCGCATAGAGGGGCTCGGTGGTCGTGTTCCGTTCGTTTGTTGGTGCTCTGTATGGTGGTTTTGAAGCTTGCTGCTATCATTCCAAGTCAGTGACCAATTGAGCTTTGTTTCTCAGAGGAATGTTTACGTTGAACGAGGCTGGAAGAGTATCTCAGCCGGTAGATCTGTCGCAAATGCTCTCAAGGGTTTAGTGTTTTCGTAGTTTCCCGAAGCAGCGGTGCTTGGTCTCTCTGGAGGAGCTCTCCTTGGTGACGACACTGACGGTCGAAAGAATGAGATACCTGGTGGAGGAGAGGCCATGATTTGTTCTTCGGTCCCAGTGGCAGTCAGAGGCGTTGACGGTGTGTAGACTGCAGACATGAGGCGGTCTGAAGTGGAGTGGACGTTCATATCTACTGCCGTAGTCTGAAGAGAGGGAAACTAGAGGTTGATATCGAGTCAGCCTTATACGGTAAAGTCTGCGCAAGAACGATAGACGGACATGGATATCAGGGCGCGAGTTTAGACAGGCACAAGGTTCGGATGACTAGTTTGGGTATCGGGGACTGGAAAGTATGAAGTGGGGACGAGATGCTCGATTGTATTGTTCACTCACCAACGACCAAGCTTGGTTCCCGGACGCTCTCGGTGACATCTTAGAAGCTGCCCCTCCAAAGCCTATCCTGTTCTGCTTTAGTTCGCCGGCGTTCCTTGCGGAAGTTGGCGCGGCCGTCCTACGCATAGACTTGGAGGTGGATTTGGGTTTGGAGATGAAGATAGAGACGGAGATGGACTATTGACTTAGTCCAGGGTAGTGTCGAAGAGACTGGGGATTCAAGCCAAATGCGGCAGAGTTAGGTAGGATAGATAGTGTCCACCACGCGAAGAGATTGGGATATCTGGGATATCTGGGCTTTTAAGCTTCGACTTGTGCTGGCGCAGGGGCACGAAAGCGCATTTTGCTTGTTGATGCTGATCGCGAGAGCCATGAGTGATGGATCAACTATCGTCAGTTTGACTGTGGGGGAAACGCTGATGCCGCGAAACCCTTCCAATGGAGGCAGCCACTGCCTCCTAAGGTAGGACCGTAGGACGGCAACTACACCGGCACCACCGTTCCACCGTTCCACCGGGATATCTATCATATTTTGTATTTCTTTTTGGTTTGAAGGCATCGCCATCGTGGTTGTGTGGATGAAGACATGAGCGCAAAAGCAAAGGCGTGGACCAACAGATGTCGTCAGATCTCGACGCTTTGACGGTGGATTGTACGTACAGTAAAGCAGATCGTGAATATGACCTCCAAGCCGCGCATGTACCCCTGAAGGACCCGAGCTTTACTGTACGAGGTTACTTCGACGTCTTGTCCATCCACGCTAGGGGGTCGTACTGGTCTGTAGAAGGGCTTTTACGAGACGAAAGACTGTTGTTGTTGTTGCACTCTAATGACGGCAAATAGTCCAGAAAGTTAAAGCAAATTGCTCTCGGACATCTCAGCTCAGTCATAGCACAATTTGCTCCTCCAAGTTCCGGAATTTGGGTGGCTACCATGGATCCCAACTTCCGATAAAAAATCTAGGAAATCGATCTACAACCATCAGGATTCGACCATCCTTGCTAGCTATCCTCCCGGTAGCTGTAAGATCCGGGCACGCGGATTTTTGAAGTCTTCGAACGGATCCAATCACCAGCAATTCACCACGAAAGAGCTGCCCCGTTTTGCAAAATCCAGAACTCTTCCAACTGCCAGAGCCTTTCTATCGCAAGAAGACATGCAGCTTATCAGATATGCACCCAGGCGTCATTGATTGCGACGATGTAACGGCACGGATTCAAAACGTATCAGCGCAACAGCGCACCTGCAGGGCCTATAGCTCCCATTTCTGGGGAAGCAGAGAGGAGCATTCCTACCACCCCCAACCAGTGCCATGAGGCCGTCGATAGTCTTGCAAATCCCAAAAAGAGTTTTAACTTTCCACAATTGACCTAAATGCTGCCCCGAAACGTGCTCCTGGATGGCACCAGTGTCAATTGGGACTGAAGGAATGCCCTGGATGGTTTACCCCTGAACTATCTTCGCTTATAAAGTTTAGGAACATGAGCTTATTTACGGATATGTACCCTACAAGCCTTCTTCATTCCTCTCCTCTTACTGTAAATATACTCCGATCCCCTTTCTCTAGTGCCGATGCCGACATGGTTGGGTCCAACGTCTCCATCGTGCACTAACGTCCCAAAATGAAAACCATCCACAAGCTAAATCAGTTGTTCAAACAACCTTCAGCCAGTCATGTCGGCGACGGGGTGTCGAGCGAAAATCTGTCCTGCGTGCTTCACGATCCACATGGCCGTCCCCTTTTCCATGCTCGGCCCCGCTGATCCATTCCAGTCACAGCAAGCAGCCTGCAACGGATCCAATTCCTCGCAGCATTTGCAATTGCATCCACCTTGCAGAGCCATCAAAAGCCATCTCCATCCCGCCACACCCTTCCGGCTTCCACAGCACGATTCATGGCCACATCCCCACGTGTCTTAGCCTTCTCCCTCTTCTTCTCACACCAAGCAAGTACAGCCCCGATCCTGCCTTCGAGCTCCAGATCTCTGCCGACTTCGGGTTCCTGTGTTTGTGCAGCCTCATCAGCCTTTCCATCCTCTTGTAATCGCTGTATTTGCTCGGCGTCTTCTTTCCATCTCTTCAATTCCTCCTCGAGTTTAACCCTCTCGCTGTTCTTCTCCCAATATGCAGCATACTCCTCCTCGCCACCAAAACACACCCCATACCCATCGCAATAACACACATGTTCCATCGGACATACCACATGGCGAGCCGTGAACACAAACTGCCAGATATACTCCCACACCCTCCCGCTGATATAATCAGACAACTGCGTTCGCAGGAGCCAATCCCTATAAAACACATAACGGGACAAAGGCAAGCTTCGGATCCTGTCCCGCGAGATGGCGAACTGGGCACAGCAGGGCTGGGCCAGGACGGAGGGGATGGGGTCGTAGGGGAAAATCTCGGACCATGATTTTGCGAGGACCGTCTCTTCTTGCTTGTTCATATCTTCTTCAATCGTGCCGGGGTGCATCCAGGAAGGGCAGCCGGGGTCCCAGTGACCTGTGGAAGTTAGCCTCCGTAATATGTACTCGTGAGGAATAAGCAAGGGAGGAAAGAGGCTTTACAGCGCATATTCATATACCCCTCTCTCTGTATCCTCTCAGCAGATAACCTCGAGATCATCTGCACGGCATCATGATCCATCAGCTCGTCGTTATGCCAGGAGTAGCGATGCGCATGCATGAAGATGTTGACGTCGGCCAGATCGTCGTAGTTGTCGATAATGTGCGAAAGGTAGACCATCACCTCGTGCCCCTTGTTCTTAGGCGGATGAAGGCCCGCGGACGAATCGTCTACGGTGTATATAGAAAACCGTATGTGTTCGTCTCCTCCGAAATTCTCGTGCACCCATTCAACATCCTCCTCTTTCGTGCGAGGCATGACTATCATTTTCGTATATGGTTCTCCGAGGGATTTGAGCGTGCCGTTCTGGAAGTCAGTATCTGCTACTGCTCGTAATGGGGTCTGGTCTTGGTATACACGCGGTTGGAGGTCGAGTTGTGGAGTGCTGTCCGCTGTTGAGCGAGACGGAACATCTGATTGTGCCGAGAAGCCCCAGTATATTGCCTTGGATGTTCGAATGATGAGGACGACTGTGAGGAAGGAGATTACTGGGATCCACTTCTTGGGGACGCTCATCTTCGATGTGAAGGCGAGTACGTGTGATTGGAATTGGGGAGTAGCATTTGAAGATGGACTCGTTAGAAAACCGTGAAAGTACTCTGGATCACTTGAGAGTCTTGTGAGCTTTTGGTTCGGTTTCATTTATAGTAGGACACAGATTCAAGAGTTGGGAAGAGGTAGACGACGGAACGAGTTACTTCATCCGGACTTCTTCTCTACGATGACGTTGCGGTACTTCTCACCCTCGTTTCAATAAGGAAGCGGCACGCAGCTGGTCCAACATTGAAATGAAGAAATCGTTTCTTTAATCAAGAACAGCCAGTGACAAGAACTCTCCTGATCAAGTAAAAGTTGATTAAGCTCAATGTTGAGCCAGAATAAACCAGTCCGTGCGATTTCCAAAGGGCTAGCGCAGTGCGGGCTTGGATATTCCTGCTTTTACACTCTAAACCTCTTCGTTGATTTACCTGCCAGAAAAATGGTATGAGTTGCGTATTTATAATTCTATGCGCTTTTGCTGCTTTATCCAATAGTTTGAAGTCGATGTGTTGCTGCAAAAGGAGAGAATATATCCTTTTCCACGGATCTGCGACCGTTTATGAGATCCAAGCGTCCAGTCCTCATGCCAGACTAACGAGAACGTTGCAGTCGAAGGCTGGAATCCCAGAACGTTGGCTTGCCACAGCTTGTTTGCGAGATGTTAAAATGGCATCACAAACCCCTGAATCAAGTTGGTGCAGTTAATAGCGAGATATATGTCGCAACGTAATTGAAGGATTGCTAAATAAAACAAGTGCAAAACTCCTCGGACTGATACACTCCATTACCTAAACACTTTGAATCACCAACTCCCTCCTCCGGGATTTGTCAGTTGCCCTTTTCAGAACCCCTCCATCGCCTTCTCAGTCCACTCCCATAAATCATTTGCTAGCTTCTTGCTACTCGCGGTCTTATCCTTTTCCACCATATCATTGCTCATGATCCCGACCGGATTATAAAAAGCCCCATTGACTAGGGTTTCTTTCTTCGCACCAGCACCAACATAAAGCTGATTAAGCACGCCATCCTCGAGCGAAACCACCTTCCCAATGGTCGTCATCCAAACGAAAGCCCGGTTGGCTAGACTCAAATTCCCAATCAACTCCGTGGCAATGACTCCAGGATGTATCGACGCGGACGTGATATTCGGATAGCGTCTTGCCAATTCAGCTGCATAAACGACGTTTGCAACCTTGCTCTGCCCGTACCGAAACCAATGGCTCAAAACCGGGGTTATGTGCTCTTGGGGGGTATTCAGAGTTTCGAATTGGACTCCGCCTTTTGGACGGCCTGTCCATCCTAGAGACGTGTTGAGTACAATACGTACATCGGAGCCGGGCTCGTCTGCTGTTTTGAGGAGTACGGGAAGGAGTTTCTTGATTAACATGGCATGGCCGAGGTGATTGGTTGCGAATTGGATCTCCCACCCATCTTTGCTGAGTGCAGCGGGGATGGCCATGACACCTGCGTTGCCCATGAAGAGGTCAAGACGATCATGGCGGAATTGGGAGATGGCTGTTTTGATTGAGGCAAGGGAAGACAAGTCGAGCTCGATGAATGTGAGATTTACATTTGGGAGGGTCTTGTTGACTTCGTCGATGAGTTCTTGCCCTCGCTTGGTATTGCGTCCACTGAAGTAGATGTGCGATGGATTGTGCTTGGCAAGTTCTATGACTGTGCTTCGTCCAAGTCCTGCAGTACCTGTGAAGGACGTCAGTGAGGGAAGGGAGGTTGGGAAGGATGAACGAACCTCCTGTGATGAATATCACTTTCCCTACCAGAGACGGAATATCTTTCTCGGGATTGAATTTAACTCCTGGCATTCTTGCGAAGATTGGGGAATTGAGATCCTTCACAAATGTAGGCAGATGATGCGGTCAATATGGTTTGTTGTGTATCAGATTGCTACTTGGTAGGGAGATGCTCTCTGGTTATGTAGATATGGAAGACTTTTTTCAAGGAGAATGATGAAAGCAGAAATAAATCTGGGAAGGAAGACTAGAGCGGGAAAGAATTAAGAATCTCAAGACTTCTGCTATTTTATACCGAATGACGATCGGACTGGATTCGGCAAAACATTTGAAATTGAGACAAGCTCCACGGCGACTGACCGCTTTCTTGCTTGTAGTACATAGGCATCAACGCCTTCGTGTCCAGGCCCTCCCTTTATTTGACTCCTTTCTCAGAGAATGGACAATCGATACCGAATATTCCTCGATGTCGCCGCGGACCCTAGACTAGACTATACCACTTCAGGACTAGCATATGTAAGCAGTTTGCAGAAGACAGGGGGTTCATGGAGACATCATCCTCAACTTCCTCCAATATCAACACTCTGTTGCAGTAACGAATTTGTCTGATTCTAGTGCTGCAGATACCCTGCTAGTCATATAAGCAGTTTGCAGATATATCGCAGATGTAACCCAGTGGATTCTCGAGCCATGCATTACATTACTCTCTGGGACTGAAACCGCTCAACTTATATTTTTATAGGCGACATGGCAAGCGTCAAAGAGAGAGTGCAGTTGCAATCGCTCAAAGAGGTAAGTTATATACTTTTGAAGAAGCTACCGGATATTAAAGTGTGTAGGTGATAAAGAAGGATGATGATTGGAGTGGAATGGATTCCGCAGCGCGAAGGAAGCGACAGAATAGGTTGAACCAGCGAGCTTACCGCAAGTGTCCCTCATTGACTCTGATGGGCCATTGTTGATGAAGATCCAGGGCGTCGTAAGGCGCAACAAGATCAAGCCGGATTTGAGCATAGCGATCTTCCGCTCACATGGGAACACCAACCCATCAATATCCAACTAGCGAGGGAACATGAACCCTCTCGTCCCTCTTGTCCCATCACCACGTCCCCAACTTCACTTGGCCTCATCCCAGCCAAATCCGTAATCAGACCACTCATTCCCTACCGCGACCCCCATACGCAACCTCTCCACCCAAGCTGCATAACCTTCCCCCTAACCGCCGACCACCTTATAGTGCTGATACAATACAACGTCCTCCGGGCGACATTAACCAACATGACTACCCTTTCCCTCCTCCACACTATATCTTTCGAATGCAGCAATGCACTCGCGATCCCTGTCGGGGAAGCGCCAGACACAATACCACCATCGCTGGAGCCCACGAAATTGCAAAAGGAGACGCCGCATGAGCCTTGGATTGATGTTATTCCCTCAGGAAAGATGCGGGATAATTTGATCGAGGACTGGGGAGCTTTTGATACGGATGAACTTTGTGATGATATAGTTGGGGGTTTATGGGAGGGGTATAATGATGGTGAGTTGGCGAGCTTGAGCGAGCTTTGGTGTGATCTATTGACCATGCTGATAATCCTTGATAGTGGAAAATAGGGGATTGATTGTCTGGAGCGATCCTTGGTGTGTTGATGGGTGGGAGGCTACGGAGGGGTTTTTGAAGAAGTGGAGGCGTTTAATGAGGGGCTGTGGGGATTTTATTGAGAGTTCGAATCGGTGGAGAAAGTTGAGAGGGGAGGAGCCTTTGGATATTGAACTTTGAACGAGCATTGAAGTAACTTGACTAGAGTTCATAGAAACCATCACTGGAAATTATCAGATAGGTAGGAAGACTCAAGTCTTAACTAGATATTCATGCCTTGCCTGAAGATATCGATTACAAGTAACAACGGAACAAACTCGTCAACATCGGAGAGTGTCGCACACTATCCTGCCACAATGAATTGTATTCTGAATCGTCTTCCTGATCGCCTTCAAGAGCAAGCTTTGTGGCAGTGGACCTTATTAAGTATGTAAGCACATTGATCATGTGATAACAAAATCAAACTCCCTTGGAACGAAGGTGAGGGCCCATCTCAAATCTATACTTATTACCCACCTAGTCTGGTATAAGTATAATAATAGAAGCAAAACATTCACTAGATCTCCTGGACGAGGTGGGTGCCTGTGTCACGTGACCCCGATACCAGGATATCCGAGAAATACCCTGTTGTACCCAGGGAAAGGATGACGTAAGACCTCCAATACAAGAATATCCACGATAATCCATTCAAACGAAGCTTGCTTGCCATTTGAGTTTATTTACCATTTGAGTAGAGTATTTCTCTTGCAGATAATTCACTCGTTCAGTCATCCAATATCTGAAACTCCACTGCATATATCCTGTAAACCCTCCGCAAAGCAGGCCAGCAACAACGACCAATATGGTTTCAGAGCACGTTGTCAAGCTTTGCCAAGCAACTGAAACCGTCAGTAGTGTTCTTGGCAAGGACCCTTCTGCAGCACCAGGAGATATCGTTAAAAAGCTGTATGGACACAACAAGGTCAACCTCCATACACATCTGAATGAGCACCCGCCAGCTCTATCCCCCGACCAGCTTGAGATTGTGCGTCAATGTGGTCGCTGGGGACCAGCACAGCCCAGTCCGCTCTTCCTTCAAGCATTTGGCGATGCCCTCAATTGCCTCGATGCCGATCCCATGTCAGGGGTGGTATCTCCGCCTCTTATGGGATCTCATGGAACTGTCCCCCTCACTGTCATTGCTCCTTTGGCGGATATCATCCGACATGTATCGAATCTGATCGTCCGGGCTGAGAGAGAGGTCTTTTTCATCACCTGTTCATGGTCGCCATCCGCTGCGCAGAAACTCATCTGTGATGCTCTTGTCGAGCTGTCGAAGAGAGCTGGAGCAAGGGGTCAACGGGTAGTGGTGAAGATAATGTACGACAAAGCCGGAGCGAAGAACGCAGTTGATGCCCATCAACTGGTTGAACCAAAGGCATACACAGCCAAAAGCATCCAACTCCCTCACCCAGAAGACATCCCCTACGTCGACTTAGAAGTCGTCAGTCTCCACAGAGTGATCCTAGGAACTCTGCATGCCAAATTCTGTGTCGTGGACCGCAAAGTAGCAGCCCTGATGAGCAACAACATGGAAGATAACGATAACGTGGAAATGATGACCCATGTTGAAGGACCTATTATAGACAGCCTCTACGACACCGCTCTTATAACATGGAGTAAACACTTCAACCCACCTCTCCCATCCTCATCATCTCCAGCAACCCAAGGTGGACTCCCAACATCGGGCCAAGAACCTCTGTACATGGACCGTCAAGGCCCACGAGACCCTCAACAAATTGCAGCAGACGGCCAAGCCGCCGAACTTCCCGAGCATATGCCAGGAGGTCCTCACTACGATGCCGATCTTCATGGCGAAATAACGAGAATCCAATCTGGGTACTCCATGAAGGCAGGAGAATCGCGTCTGCAAGCAGCAAATCGGCAACTGAACCTCGCCTGCAAGAACTCCATCGGACCCTCCGGACCAGAGATCGAAGAAGGCCAAGAAATGACACCCTACATAGAAACCATGACTCCCACCCCAGTTCCCATGGTGCTCGTCTCACGCCCACCCTACGGCGCACCCATCAGACACAATCTAAACGTTCCCCAAAACGAAGCATGGTTGTCCTGTATCCGAAATGCCCAGCGTTCAATCTTCATTCAAACGCCCGATCTGAACGCCGAGCCTCTCATCCCTTCATTGAAAGCAGCTCTAAAACGCGGCGTGCAATTGACATACTATGTCTGTTTCGGGTACAATGACGCCGGCGAGATAATCCCAGGCCAAGGCGGAACTAACGACCAAATATCCCAAGAGCTTGTGAAAGACTGCACGCCGGCCGAACGCTCACTGCTGCACATCTGCTATTACGTCGCCAAAGACCAGTCCGCGCCCATTCACCAGTCATTCAAGCAACGCTCCTGCCACATCAAGCTGTTGATCGTAGACGAGCATGTGGGCATTCAGGGGAGTGGCAATCAGGACACGCAGAGTTGGTATCATAGTCAGGAGATCAATGTCATGATTGATAGCGAGGAGATATGTCGGAAGTGGAGGGAGGGCATTGAGAGGAATCAGAACACGGCCAGGTTTGGGGCTGCGGCTCAGGATGGGATCTGGAGGGATGCGGAGGGACAGCCTGGGAAGGGGTACATGGGGAATCCAGGGAAGGTCGAGGGGCTGTTTAAGGGTGTTGGTGGGATGGTTAAGAAGATGCATGATAAAGGTGGCTTCTAGATGAATTTCTGGCACATACGACTTCTTGGACATTGGACATTGGGCTTTTGGATTTTTTTGAATATGCACTCTATATTATATTGACGGATATTGAGAAACAGAGCGTTTAGTTACAGCAATCCTAAAATGAAGCACAGGACAACTATATAAGTACAGCCACAAAATCCAGCCCCACCCCCAAGTGGAAGGTAATCCGCCATCTGCCTTTTCAGATTTAACCATTCCATATATGCGCCCCATCTACATTTGGTCAAAGAAGGTTTTCATAATCGGCGTCTACCGTCTCGGCTCTGAACGTTGCTGCGGACTCATCGTCATTCTCCCCAAGCTCGTCATTAGCAGTCGTTGTCGGGGCTTCACCAACGGTTCTGCTTTCCTCCTTAGCCTCCTCAAATCTGGCGTTATCGTTCTCTCTATCCTTGATTAACTTCGCAATGCCGGCTCTCATCTGTCGTTCAGCCTTCGGCATGACACCACCATCAGACTTCTTTCCAGAAATGATCTCGGTGTAGTCCCGACTCATACATGTGAAGACCTCTTCGGTCTTATTGGCAATGGCTTCCTCGACTTCACGCATCATCCCGTTAAGATGGCTTCTGACTTCGCCGCAGCTCTCTCTGAACATTTCACCGCGACATGTTTCGACACGATCTGCCATATGGGCCTTCATGCGGCCGAAACATCCGGGTCCTGAACTCTTGTTAGCGCTACATTTGCGTGAAGGACAGATAACTTACCTGACTCAGCAGCACAATGGTCATAAGCGGAGGATAGGTTACGAGCAATAACAGGAGTAAATTCTCGATTCGCTTCTCGTTGCTTGGCATGTATGAGCTCCCACACTTGGGCAGAGAGGTTGAGGAAGATGAGCTCGTAGTTTCGAAGTTGTTGTTCCAGCATGGATATTCCTGCGGTTCCAGCACTTTGTTTCTTGCTTCGGGATTCAATATCACTGTGGAAACTCGAAAGGAGCGACTGTGCATGACTTAAGAAATTTTGAACAACTCGAGGTAGCCGTTTCTCAAATGCTCGTTCCCAATGGCTGGCAAGGTGTTTAATGATTGGCTCTGTCAGCCTCGCGTTGAAGTCGTGTAAGCCTTCAGAATTTACAAATACACCCTCACGTCTTACAATCGCCCTATAGGTGGCCCAGTAGTATCCGCCCGCCCGTCGGTTGACTGGAGCGTGCCATCGCTGGACTTCAGGCACAGCTTTATCTATGGCAAGCTGAATCACGAAGTCAAAGTTCTCAAAGATATTCTCGGCAAGGACCTGGTTCATTTCCTGCAAGAATTCGTGAACAGCAGTGTCAAGAGAGTTGTCCAGCAGTGTCAGCCGATTTTTGAGAAATCGGGTCTCCACCGCCATCTCCGTGTCCGAAAGATTAAGACCTGTGCCATCATTGGAGGCCCAGATGCCAAGGGATATCAGGAGCTGGCTGAAGTTGGTTAGGAAAAGACGACAATTGACGGCTCTTCCTGCCTCGGTCAGGAGTTTACAATGCTGTCGTAGTTGCGGAATTTCAGTTTCTTCCTCTGATAAGAAACCTGGGACATCAGAGTCGCGTTGCAATCGACCTGCGAGCTTTTGTGCGGCACGTGAGGATACACAAAAGACTGGAAGGGAGCGGGCAACCTCATCGTAGTCCCGCAGATTGGCATCTTCAGGATTGAAGTCTTTGGATTCTTGGGCATTCTCCATGTCTAGCTCCTTCATACCAGTGGCAAAATCCTGTTGAATGGCACCCTTGGAGCTGTGGGAAATTGGGAGTTAGCATTGCATCATTAGGTCAAGCTGAAGAGCATCAAGCATTAAGCATGAATCAAATAATCGAGACTGACTTTAGAGGTTGAAAAATTCCTTGCGCCTTTGGAGCAACCCGAGGGGGGGAAGGAGAAAATTTTGAGAGCAAGAACCTACTATTTGTTTCGTCCTTGAATACAGAGAGTCTTCATTCTTGCCTCGATCTCGTGCTGGCTTTCGTCTAAGGCTGCAAGTTCTCGGTTCGCAGACATAACCTTAGTATCGAGTTCGGCTCGTTCTTTACGAGCTTTCTTTTTAGTCTTCTTGAACTCCGCTAGATTCTCTTCGATTATATCCTTCGTGAGGGGACCTCCCATCTCCGAGGAAGATTCCGAACCACTCCCGGGTTCCGAATCGCTATTATTTTCCTCATCCTCGTCGCCATGGACAATGAAACCGTAACTGTGATCATTAGGCCTAGAATCTTTTGCCTTCTTCCGTGAATTTTTGGACTCTGCGGAGCATTTGCGTTTCTTAAATTTATCCGATGGTGCAAAGACAATCCTGCCATCCTCAAGATCGGATTTCAATGTATCCCACACATCAATACTATCATCGGCATCATTCATGATGTCTGCAAAGTCACTTCTGGAATCTTTGAGGTCCTTCAAGGTCCTTTTCAGGCCTAGCTTGTCTTTCTCGATTTGATCGATCTTCTCCCAATCTGAAGCTATCTCCTCTTCAAGGCCAAGGCTATCAGATGCCTCAGTAATAGAAATGTCATCGGTCTTTGAGCAGATAAAAGTGATTCGGGAGTATGTGCCGTCATATTTCAGTTGCCGCTTGAATGATTCACCAAGGAGGGACTTTGCTGCTTTGTCGTCAACGGCCCGATTACTATGAACAAGATCAGCTTGATGGTAAACACGAGCCATGAAGAACTAAAGTCCGAGTCTCAAACTTACATAGGCGCTACAATCCAAAGCCCTGAATGTCGTTAACCTCGAACAACCAAGATAATGAAGGACACTTACCTGTACATTGCTTCATGTAGCCTTGAGCAACTGCAGCTCTGGCAGCATTGGAGTCATGAACTCCTGGCAGATCCACAATAACAGCACCGGTGGAAAGGGCCTCAGCTTTTGTATAGATTCGGACAACTTTGATCAGTGGCCAAAATTCCATCTGTTTCTTCTCTGGCTTTGCACTTTTCTCCTCCTTCTTGTTGGACTCACCGAGAGTAACTTTCTCATGGCTGTCAACGAAATGCTGCAACGCCTTGTAAAATGGCTCCGGGCGGGGCTGTTCAATCTTCCTCGTTGTTCCTAAGATTTGCTTTACTGAAGGTTCATTCATGAGCTCCCCGATCGTACTCCTGGCTAGATCTTCCTTTGTCTTGTGGGGATAGACTGTGATTCTTCAGTATTCGAAAGATTGCAGAGGGCTGAGTCAGTATCCATACCGGCCTTAATTTTGGCGTATGCAATACCAGCTTCGGAGTCTGTATTGCTACAGTCACGGGACACCTGCAAGAATTTAGCACAGCCTATATAGCCCATAAGATAATGCAATACCTTGCCACCACCATCGATCAACTCCGTCATGGAAACTCTCAAGTCTTTTTCCCAATCTGCGGCCTGGATGAACTCAACATCTGCCCGATATCTAGAATCATCTTCTTCGCTTGGATTCCAGGACATTTCCGTCACCACTGCGGTACACGCACGCATACAATTTGTCGGGACAAGCCGTTCTTCTTCGAGCATGGCATTAATTATGCTGCTCTTTCCTGCACCAGTATTTCCAACAACGCCAATGATGGTAGGTGACTCAACTTGCTGGTTTTGCAAATTTCTTATCTGTTGGTTGAAGTAATGCGCGTCTTTATCGCGGTCAACCATTTCCTCCATAGGAACCTTCAGTAGGTTCAGAAATTCCTTGCTCTTCTCAACCTCGGCTTCCAGCTGTTCAGGTGATCCCTTCTTAATCAATTTTCGGAGACGTAGGTATTCCTGATTTTGCGAAGGAGAATTGACGTCAGCGAGCGGGTCTTGAATACTGAACATGAAGGCATCGTCATCCTGATTCGAGATAGCAGACGATGGAGTCGCACCGTTTGCACAAAGAAGGTTCGTGAATACTATGACATTATCGCCCAAGACATTGAATTCCCGGATCTGGACGCTGTCAGAGACAGGATGATCGCCATATTTGAGATTGATCTCCACCCCTTGTTGATCGTGATACGCCTTCTTGAGCTTGCCGACTGTGTGCCTCTGTTATGAAGTAAAGGATCAGGATGGCGCTATGACTCGATCGTTCCAAAGAATAACTTACACCCTTCAGCTTGAACCAAACGAAGTCCAAATTAGGCTGACATGTTGATAGCTCCTTGTCGTGGCGGAGGACTGCAGCCGCATATATATCACCCTCGAAAGGGCCACCCGGCGAGTACGTTTTGACGAGGTCATGAAGAGCTGCGTAGGTTGCCATGTCGAAGAGAGTGTTTGTCCACGGCGAGAACTTCGCAAGTGGGGAATCAAGTTCAAAGTGGAGGAGGGTGTGTCTGTAGAATAGGACAGCAGCGCGTATGCATAAATCACGGACCATGAGGTTAAATAGAATTGAGGCTCAATAGACAATGGAAGATCATAGCGTGTACGCGTTTGTTGAAGGTTGACCCCTGCTAGCCATGTCTTGTCCACTAGCGCAGATCCGCAATCGCGAGATCACGTGCAAGTCAACAAATAGTTTCCTATGATCTTCAAGCCTAACGACGTACTGTTTCAATATCAAGTATTCAATTTAGACTCGCTGACTGGTCAAATACTGGTGTATTTTATGTTAAGAGTTATATAGTTACCGCTGCTACTGTTCTCTATTAAAATTCTAGAAATAACCACGGATCTCTGTCATCCCAATGCTGAGCATCTGGTGCGTCAGACCTGCAAAAGAGGCCTTCTCCTCAACTCAGAAGAACATGGCAGACAAGCTTCTCTCCACAACGCCAGCAAAGCATCTGATCATATCTAAACAGGGTATCCACATGAGGCTGAAAATCAACCCCTGATCAAAGCGTCACTGATCGACACCGACTTCCCGGAGTGGAAGGTGCACATTAGAAGAGAAATGGCTTTATATATAGCTTGACACTTGCCAGAAGAATGCGCTTACCTCAAAGACGGAAATTCAACAAACTTCATTTTGTTAGTCAACCATCCTCTGCCAAGAGGTTTCTACTGGATACTCGACGCATATTCCACGTCAAATCCGAAACGTCCTAAGCCACCGTCAGTTTCCCCACCGTCTCTCGATATGCTGAAGTTAATAAGCATGTCTTAAAGTTTAACGTCCTTCGGGAGCATCCTTCCGTCAACATGTTCTAGGAAGTTGTTTCTCCCGCCATCATCGCGAGCTTCTTTCTCAACCTATTCTTAGTCTCGCATCCAAATTCCTTGAGATAAACCATCTACTTCTCACTCACTCTCCCAGCAGCCTCGCCCTTGCTGTTCGCGTAGAAATAATGTCTTTCGATCAGGGCTCAAAGACAACCACAAAGAGAAGGTGCACCTGGCAGTGCGGGCGTGAGTGACGTCCTCGGGCCTGATTTTGATGGGGATAAAGGACTAATTTATATGCTGATATTAAGAAGGAACTGGGGGTGGTTATTGAGAAGGAATGACGCTGGAAGAAGCTGCATAAGTTCGATTTCGAATTGCTTCGGCAATGCTATCATGGCCATTCAAAAGTCGTTGATCAGCGATCTGGGGTTGTTTTCGATCATAACGAAGAAAGCGTGGAGATGAAGATGGCTGGCTGGAGGCCAAGACCCCATCAGCTGGTGAGTTGGAGTTGTGAGGGCATAGATCTGAAGTCTAAAGGAGAGGAGATACCCATATTTGCTGCGCTTTCATGTAGATGGTAGCAATGTACTGGAGAACCTGAACGATCTATAATGCCTCTTTGTTGTGCCGCAATACTCGAGTTGGCACCAAAAAATCCCTTGATTCTCATCGCACGAAAAGCAATCAGAAATATGTGTGTATGTCGGATGAGATGTGAAATCGAATTGCGGATGAGACCAGGCATGAGCGTCAGCACTGGCTCTTCTCGATGCCACGAGATATCGAAGCACGTGACCGTACAGATTCAGCACTCATTGTTCACATCTATTCTTCAAGACAAAGAGGGGTCTTTGTTCTGCGAGAACAGGCGAGTGAGACTGTGACGTCTTCTACCACCTGAACGAAAGAATATCTTCCAATAGTATGCCCTGTATTTCTGTTCTGAAGCGAAACCCGTTCAGGGACATTTGAACAGGAGGAAGACCCGACTTCACTTCGTCTCTTATATCGCTTCCCAAATCCTCGTTATTCCCAATCTTCTCATCTAAGCCCTTCCCTCCCGAAGTATTTGCCCCATTATCCAGCATCACATCATCCAAGAACAACCGTAAATGCCTTCTCGATCTAAACCAAGGTCGAAGTCAAGAGGCTCTGGTAAGAGGTCAAGAAGCTCTGGTACGAAGTCAAGAGGCTCTGGTACGAGGTCAAGAAGCTCAGGTACGAAATCAAGAAGCTCTGGTAAGAAGAAAGAGACAAGTCGCCGTCCCAGCACTAACACCAGTCACAGAACTAAACATCGGAATCCTGACGATGATCTGCCAAACCTTAAACCTTTTGCTTACAGAGGTAACCAGCTTTCCCGAGTATTACGTCGGAATGCATTCATCCCCTTCCTTGACAAGCTGTCTGACGCAGAGAAACGTGAGATCCAGCGTGGATTTCCAGGAAACAACTTGCAAGGTGAAGCATTGCAGAAAGAGACAAAAGACTTTATCAGATACTTCTGGAAGATCATTGACGGGGCGTTCTTCTTCGGCGCGTTTGCGAAGGATGAGAGATACACACTCCATTTTCAAGATGATCCAGGACCAAGCAGGAAAGAGTATGGTCACTTCGAGCCGAACACCTTGAAGATAATCATCTACATCAATCCTCAGTGGCAGATGCGCGCATCTGTATGGGAGACTTATATCGCCCACGTTGCCCACGAAATGCTGCACGCTTTTATGCACATGTACCATTGTCGTTGCGATAATTGTAGAAGAAGGGGTCATACGCTAGTGCAGACGAGAAACACTACCGGCCATCAGCCGCCTTTTTGCAATGCGATGATCGCCATTCAAGACTCTTTGATCAAAGACATGGGGTGGAATATAGATTGCGGTTTACAGCAATCTGTGCAGATAGAGATCAAAAGAACTGGCCGTAGACCGACAGCAGACCAACTCCATCGTTGGGGTATCCAGGGGATAGAGCCAGGATCGGGTTATGCGGATCATGGCGATAGCGGCTCCGATGACGGCGAGGTAGAGGAGGAACAAGAAGATAGCGATAGCGATGAAGATGGCGATGGCCAAATAGTACTGGAAATAATGTGCTGTACTGTCATGTAAAGGACGAAAGTACACTTTCGTGCTTAGAACAGTACCAACCAATTTTGACATCACATTGATAGCCATCGAAGGAAGTAACTGTCGTCCAGCGGGGCTACCGTATAAATAGAAACTCGCATTGTTCGACTCGAGAGCAGTCGGGCATGAAAATTGACTTCATTCTCAAAATTCCCGCACCAATAACAAAATATTCGTTCCCATGACATCCAATGAGTAACAGCAGAACTCTCCACATCTTCGGGCTGATTGACATTGAGAGTTGATTCGAATTCATATTGTCATGATATAAATTCTTGACAAATCATTCCAAGTGACATTGTGATCAGATTGGCTGCGCAGAGAGTGAACTTGAATACTTTAATGTATCATACAAAACAAAACTTCCAGAAGCGAAAAGAACTTCGGAAACCTATATCTAATCAGTCAATCTTCTGTGCATTTTGGCCCCAACTGACACTCTCAACACTTCTCCGCAATGCAACATCATAGTCACTGTACAGAGTCTCGATCATGGAACTTAGTACCATGCCGGGAATGTTCTTGTCCGGATCAGGCTTCAAACAATGCCCCAAGTCTTCTCATATTGAAATATAAATATTGACTGGGCAAGGTATTACCGACCACCTTTACAGAACTCATATTCGAGAACCATGGGTCCTTCAAGATAAACGGTGTGGACAGTGCCTCCTCGTCCGATAACTCAGTATTCAGGAGAAGTCGCTCAGAAATATCAGGCTGGAGGACGGCCGTTCTCTCCAGTCCCATTAAATCGCAAGCTCCAGAAGCAATTACGTTCGCCATTCCTCCACCGCTCAATTGAACCGGGCATTTGGCGCCTGGGATCCGAGTAGTTCGCTCCGTAAATTCGGTAAATTAGCTTTCTCGAATCCGAGTAGATTCTTTAATCTTAGGCGTGAGGCTTATGGACCTAGTGGCAAATTAATTGTGCAAGCCTGAAGTTTGCTGCTCAGTATTTTCCCCCTGATGTATCCACGAAATTGACCATCCCGCATGTCGCTAGCCAGCGAACCTGCTCCAATGCTTCGGCTTGTGAAATTTGGCCTTTCTCCATGGAATCTCCGGAGTTGGGTTTCACGATTAAGCACAATGGAGCTTGGTAGTCGCCACGGATCTCCATCACGGGGCGTTTGAGAAGTTTCAGTTTGCCCTCGGGATTTCCACCATATTTATCTGTTCTTCGGTTCGTATGTGGACTGCAAATTTGGGACAGGAGGAAACCGTGTGGGCTATGTGATTGTACGCCCTTGAAACTGCCACTGCCTCGTCGATTTCTTGTAGAGTCATGGTTTTTGCATCTCCAGCATTACTTGTATTGCTATCTTGTCAATCCATATGTTTTCTAATTCGACGGGAACTGAAGAAGGGCGTAGGGCTGTCAAATCCGAGGCTCAACTCCCCGCTCCGGCTGGACTCATTTGCCCAGGATGTGCGAGTTGGACAATACACAGCGTTCCCTCCGATTGTGCAATCTGAATCCACGCTCTCCAATTCTCGATATGTGGCCGGGAAAGTGCATCAGCATGGCATACGGCATCGCCTGCTATGGAAGAACTGAAAGTAACAGTTGGCAATGATCGGGCTTGGGAGAGAAGGGGGATGGGACGCACATCGAATGTCAATCTACACTTGCCCTGTGCGGATGAGATGGTATTTCCTGCTTGCCCCTTGACTTTGAAGATTCTTGAATTCCTTAAGAGAAGGATCGTACAATGGAGCTGCAGCAAGTGTCTCTTGTGTCTCTTGTATAGGACATTTGACTGCGCGGTCAGGCATCATCGTGTAGAAATATGTTCGAAGATAAGATATTAGAGAACTCTATCCTTCCGGGCTAGATCTGCCATTGGACAATGGAGGTCCGGTGGAGCTTGGGTTTTGCGCTAGTAAACTACATCACGTGATAAGACGACCTGTCTTTACTCTCGTGGACTCTGTTTCAATATCCCATCGTGACCAATCGATATTGTATCATCTTTGCGGCGAACAAGTGTTTTGCAATCGGAGGCACGACGAGTCCTTGGAAGGGTATTCAAAAATGATTGAATGTTGTGTAGCTAGCCGCAGTGCTGCCTAATAAGGCGTTATCTCTCAGCGAGCCTGTGAAACGGCTGCAGAAGTCATCAGACTGTTGTTGCTCTCCTCTTCATCTCATCATCTCAAGCGAAGTATATAACCTCATATCTAGATCTAGAGCTCAGTGACTTCATGATCACCAAGGATGGCTGGAAAGTCATCAGCAGAAGCCGCTCCTGCTCAAGACCCCATCCCTATCTATCGGATCGACCTTTCACTTCCTCCTGTAGACCGTTACACGCAACTTGCTACAGACCTCGGCTCAGAAATGAAAGCCATCACGCCGCTCTTCGACGAAGTCCTCGCCGTTGCAATACCTTGGGCGTGGCTCCGCCGCTTTATAGAATGGATATCTGCTTTTGTCCTCCGACGGGTGTATTCTTCCGAAGAAACCCAGGAACTGATGGGCATCGCGAAAGCGAGCGGAGTTGCTTTGTACTTTCTGGTGGCGTTGAATGTGTTGCTTGATAGTTTGATGGGTTGTACAAGTGGCGGAATTCTCACAAAACCTGAGAAGCGGAAGGGGGTGGCAAGCAATCCATGGGATGACAACGAGCGTACGCCGCGAATGATGCATTTTCGGACTTTGGATTGGGGGATGGATGAGATCAGGAATATCATTGTCATATTGGAGTTTGTCAACTCCAAGTCAGCAACTCCAGATACGGTCATTGCGAGGACAATTACATATGCTGGCTTTGTGGGAGTGTTGACTGGCGTCAGGTAAGCGTTCCCAACCAACTGTTGCATGACTTGCTCAATAATGCTAGACATAACCTCTCTGTCTCTCTCAACGTACGAGCCACTCACAGCTGCTCGACGTTCAAGCTCCGCCTTCACCAGATGCTTGTCTTGTTTGGATTTCGGCCTTCCATCGTCTCCATCTTACGGAACAAATTCCTCCCTTCTTGCGAAGTCTCACTCCCTCTAGATGAGCTCACCACCACCCTCGCCGAGAGTCGCTCGGCACCATGCTATCTGATCCTAAGCTCAGGCAACAGCACCACAGTAATCGAAAAAGACCTCCTAGACGGAACGGTGCGCACCGCCTCTGATTTTATCGTCCACACAAACCATGACATCAAAATCACAGATGCTGCCGACCCAGCACCGCCTCAAAAGGAGAAGAGCTCGATTCTGGGCATGGATGCGTTCTTGGAAGAGAGCGAGGAGCGGCACGACTGTCTCCAGAAGAAATGGAACAGTCTAAGCAAAAGACAGGCGAAAAAGCGGAGAGAAAACGCAGAGCGCAAACGAGAGGCCGCGGCGGCTACTGTGGTGAGAGAGGAAACATTGCAGCGCTGGGTGCGCTCGTTCCCGACCATGAACGAATGCAGTCACTTTGGCTGCATCATGGATCCGAAGACAGGAACCATACGCTGGCTGGAAAGAGGCGTCTTAGAAGAAAGCGACGACGAGAACCTCAACGTCAGCGAAGCATAAGATCCGACCAGCGAGCCTTCCCATCTCCTCCATTCAAGCTTGCAGGTTGACAGAGCTCCGTTGACCACAACGTCGCAGCTCCACCCTCATGAGGAAATATGCTAAGTACCTCCGACTCTCATCAACAGAAGGCTATATGCAGAGGCGGCTGCCTCCTCAAGCTCTTCCTTCCATTCCGTGACGAACCGCAATATTTCCCCACGTCTGGTTATGTGATGCCATATTCTCGTTCTCGGTTCTCGGTATCGTATCACACAATGCGTTGCTCAATCAGCCGGCGTACCTGCAACGGTGCGGGAGATCATCGCGCTGATCGCGCTGATCGGTATCTTTGCTACGTTGAGTACTGTAAGACTTCGGCTGTCTCGAGATATTGATGGTCGATATGCGTGGATGAGATTTATTGAGCATTTCACTTCTCGGGGAATAAGGTGTTTTCGTCGGGGAATATGGGGAGTGTGATGTGATAGCACTTAGAGATCGGGAGGGGGAAAGGACGAGACAGGTTGTAAATGTGCACCAGAATAGAATTAGATAATTCTAATCTCGACCGTCGTGAAGTATGTACATGAACATTAGATTAAGTAGGGTTTGAACCAATCCTCAGCTCGAGGTGTGATCCAAAAGCCGCGCGCTCGCTCGCTCGCTCCCACTCTCCTCTTCCTTTTACATCCTGGTTCTCGTCGATGGGAGAACTCGATCTGCCTGATGATGGCAGGCAGGCTCGCAGCCGAGCATGATATAACGCCATGTGATCAAATCCTTCCTTCCTTGGGGTATAGACGCCTCTAACATAAAAAAACGGCATGGTAGGAACTCCTCCTTTTATGCTTCCTCCACGCTATCGACCCTGTTTGTACAAGGCAATGTGATATCGATATCGTATCACAGCAGCCAGCTTGCAGCCAAAATCACCAAGGCGAGCATCCCAACCCTTGGGCTCGCGCTTTCCATTCGAGCTCCGCTGGCTGTGGCCGCGGCGGCTAAGCTCTGATTCACGAAGTTCGGCCCGCATTGCACGTTGATTTGCATCGCTGCAGAGACATAGTCTGAGGCCAGCGCACTTGCCCGATCACTGCTCGCCGTCTCGAAGACGGCCATGGTATTCTTCAAGCACGCATCACACGTCGGCTGGCTTCCTCCCGGCAGCGATATATTCAGCGGGAGATAGTAAATGTATGAATCGGTCGGGCTCGAAGAGTTGGTCACGGCATCCGCAAAGCAGTACGAGGATGTCGAAGGATTACGCAGACACGAGGCAACGTACAGAGGTTTGTAGGCTAGAAGCCCAAGATGTGCTTGTTCGATCAGAGGGTTCTGAGATGCGAGGTCAGAGGCGCAAGCTGTTGCGGAGGTGATGTTCGAGGCGAAAGCGGACATGAGGGGTGCGCATGTGTTTAGGTCGGCTGCGCAAGTTGCGTCGAGGGTCTGGGAGATGCGGACGAGGGACTTGGAGTCTTGGAAGAAGGAATTGGAGTTCTGGGATTGTTAGGACTGATCAACTGAGATGGCAGAAAGGGGAACGTACTTGGAGCAGCAAGGAGAATGGTAGGCATGATTTGAACGTGGAGTTCGTGAGCATGCCACTCATAAATGATTGACAACTGTCCGTGATATTCCCACTGAAACCTTGGTCGAAAGGAGACGGTAGTGGACTCGCAGCATCTGTCGTTGCGGCTGCAATGCTTGTCGGAATTGACGATGTCTTCGTCGCCGACTGCGACGTTGAAGACGTCGCGACCATTGATGTTACCGACGAAGATACAGAAGAGCTGTCATGATCTGATGCAGAAGAGGAACCTTCGAGTCCTCGCCGTCGAAGACTGTCGTTCTCTGTCGCCAGGGTCCAGGCTTTTGGGTTTGGAGGCGGTTCCCTTTGATCAACCACGATTGTTCCTGACTTGGCCAAGCGGGCCAGTGCCGATCCCAGGTCTTCTGCACCGTCGTCCTCAAATCCTTCAATCATTTGCTCGTCGATATATAACTGAGATGCAGAGGAAAGCGATATGCAGCATGATATCGTCAAAAGAATTATCAGACAGAAAGAAGGTGATGGTAAACGACGGAGCCAAGACAAGCGTTCGTTTCTTGAAATGGGATTTGTAGGGGTTGACTGCTGGTGCGACGGCGAGTGTGGTAAGATTCTCCGTGACGAGCAGCTGGGAACGCCTTTATCCGTCATCTCATCCATATCCATGGAAAGGTTCCACGAAGCCGAAAGGGTATCCATCTGGTTGATGTTCTTATACTCTTGGTTCCAGCATCACTCAACTCGTCAAAGTCGAGAACGCAAAGTCGGTCGTCTTGAGGATCGAATGCAAATGGCTGGTCCAGATAGCAACGCTCTTGAGGATAAACAAAGGAAGGGCCGTGCAATATGCTTCCCAATCCTCTGGCGTAGATTGACGATTCAAATGCAAATCAGGATCGTCGTCGTGGACATACAATACTCTACAATGGACTGTCGTTCAGTCCCCAGCCATACAGTTATATCCTCGAACAGGAGTAGTTCGGGGGGGTGCGCAACAATGATCGATCACGGCCTGTCAGATATCCAACACCAGATAAACGAGTGACTGCAGTTGGGGATCCGGAGTATTTCGTGATGACTGTGAAGGTATTCGTGCTGCTGCTGCCGTCGAATATCTCTCCCTCTACAGTCCGGCACACTCCTCGCTCCTTATACGGCCTGGGTGGCTCCGGCAGAGTTATGTACGAAAGCATGTACAGATGTGCTTCGTACAGGCAAAACTCGGAGCGTTGCACTCAGAGAAGGGATGACTGGGGTTCCTGTTGACATCCCTGATCCAATATTTGCTTGCCGACCGGTGGTGTAGCGTTGGGCCAATGCTGTGCCCCGATGCTTTGACGCTTGACTGGTCTTCGGGCTATTCTTTATGCAGCCAATATTGAAATTTGAGCGGGAGAGGACATGCGGTTGATACTGGCTACCTTGATACTTCCTTACATGCTGAACTCCACAAGCCCACATGCTGCTTGGTTTCTTGTGTTCTGCAGCATTATCAGCCCAACCGGTTGAGTCTTGTCCCTCTCCTCCTCCCCTCCAACATTCCAATGCAGACAAATCACCGTCATGTCGTAACTACAACTCTCCGTCCTCCTCGAAACCCCGCCCAGCCCGCGCACCGAACAAGTCCAGGAACGCGCCAATTCTCTCACAGTCCCCAGGCCAGCCTCAAGAGTTCCAGACCTCGCTGATCCACCCTTCTAGACCTCTCTCCACCTAAAACCACGCAACGCAGCTCGTTAGGGAATGGCCGTCACTAGCGAAATGAGCTGGAGCGGCAGCTAAGCCAATTACGAGCAAGGCGTGCATATTCTGAGAAGTCGCTTCTCTTTGGGACAAGAACCTTCCCCTTCTCGAAGCGAAGAGAGTAGGACTGAGCTTCGTAAGTCCGTATTGCGTACGCTTCCCGTCGGGTTGCTTGTTGCTTTGTTGTTTGGACTTGGAAGTGAGCAGCGGAAGCGAGGAGAGCGGGCTGGTAGGACGAAAATGCTACGATATCGAAGTCGGATGCACAAGAAACGGTTCTCTGAACGCTGCATAAACATCCAACGAATCACCGCCTGTTATGGAAGACTATCATGGAAGACTATCATGGAAGACTGCATGGCCAATCTGCCCCCAGGCGCACTCGAATCTGCCGCGTCAATTTGTAATTGCTGTTCATGCTGCGCTTACTGTACCTGAGCGTATCGGGTATTCTTCCACAACTCGATCCCTTTCATCCCCAAGGTCTCTCCTTGCACAGCCACCATTTCCTGTTTTCGCCGTGTCTAACCACATCCGCCTTGCTTCCTCCTGCTTCTTCTTCCCTGAACCTCAAAAGATTTGAGATTTGGATCTTTCTCTGGCGTGATTCATCTGTTCTCTATCTGATCAAGACTCTACTTCTCCCGACGTGAACTGCTTGCTGTCTTCCTGGCACGCAATACCACCTCTCCGTCGCATGCAGCAAACCCAGCGTGCGCCAAAGCGCCACCAATATTCCAGTCAGCGCGAGGGGAAACTTGGGATGGTGCGCCCAATGATGATTGAGAGCGGGTTTACGAGGTGAAGCCTTTCACCTGGCTGCGCTTACATTCCTCACATGATTCTGAACCGGTGCATCGTCGTGTTTGGAGATTGGCTTGGAACTGAGGCAGCTTGGCCCGAGGGTCGAGAAGGCGAGCAGTGAAGATGCTGTCCTTCTAGAAGAGAAGGGTCAGCGTCGGATATTATCTCGATGCATTTGGCTGGCACAGCGTGGGCTTGTCGTCGCTCAGTATTCGTACCTAGAAATTAGATTAAGGATCACGTTGCGTTTCCTGGAGTACAGCTTCTTTCCCGAGTAGTGGGCCGTACAAGATAAGGCGAGCGTACGATCAGCTGAGATCTGGGTGAGAATAAACTATTGGCTGTGCAAGTGTCAGACAATGAGATTTCATTTCGATTTTCGATTTTCGATTTTGAATTTTGTTTACTGACTTTGAGTAGCAAGGCCGGAGAAGGAGGCCAGAAAAGGAACTTTGGCTTCGGGCCTTGTGGGATTTTCGGGTGACTTCTGGTATCACGTGGACACATTCTTCTTGCTTCATTTCCACCCCGCCAAGTGTCAACCTTCCTTCCATCTCCAGCTACTTGTGTTATTTAGACTCGATCAGCCAGCTGTCTTTCCATTCATCCTTCGCACCTCGAAATCAAATTGATTTCTAAATCACGTGATAAACACACTGCTCTCATCCGCTCTTCGAGCTTCCGGCGCCCACCCCCAACCCGGGTATTTGTAACGACATCACTACCCATCCCTGCAATCACATGACTTCGCATCAATCCTGCGGCTCCCGTTTGCTCTCCTTTCCCCTCGGCTTCGCAGACCTTCCAGTTTTGTTGCACATCGTACCCAGGGTGTCATTTGACCGTTTTCCTCGAGGCATGCTTTCATCGTAGCTTCGTGTCTTCTCGGTGCTTTAGCTTCCTAGCTGAGCTAGTGTGGCGCGCACCTGACCAATCAACTACCGCTCTCTTTGTCGGTGACATCGAGAGACCCAGGACATCCAAAGGACTGCAGCTCTTCTGGCTTCTGAAGGACTTGTGCTCGTCCCTCGGTCTGCGCAAACAGACGACTCAGCTAGCAGATCTTGCGGTCAGTCAACTGAGATATCATGGAACTGCAAATACATGCTCTTTAGAAGATTGAACCCTGATAGCAGAAGTTTTTTGGGACCGTCACTGAGACGTTAAGTGTGTTGCTTTGTGTTCTTCTTGCTGAGTTGGGAGCTGGTTGGGGTTCTTGTACAAACAGAGCAACTCGGCAGCCGCTTTGTGGCTCGATCTCGCTTATCAAGCACAGTCTTTCCAGACCCAGCAACGGGTCGGGAGATTTCCACGGTACATGGCACTCGAAGCAGCGGTCCACCAAGTGGTTTGAAACCTTTGATATCAATCCAAGAGCCAAGTAAGGACTCGTGCATACACCCATGCCTGTGCGGAATCCTCCCCTTACTAACTCGGCCATCGTGGATGTCGCACTTGATAATCGTGCAGCCGCCAACATCCATGCCTATGTACTGAGAGAAGGATGCAGTTCGAAGGCGATCCTCTCACGTCTTCTATCCTCACCTCTTAGGTTGATCATATCTCCCACTGCCTTGTGGGAGGCCGCAAAATTGTTACATCAAATGATCTCGCCCCATCAGCTGTAATCACAGCGATGAGTATGATGTCTAATAAGGCATTCTTGGCTTTACATCATAACCGTCTGCGCAGCACTCGACGAGCTCAGGATCCGCTCCCAGCCTACTGCGTGCTGAGGAATGTTTCTTCTAGATCTGAAGGGGAGTCGGGATCAAGCCGGTTGGCTGGTTATTGTGCAATCGCATTCAGAAGGAACTGAAGCCGTTTCTGGTCGCTCCGCGGAGAAGGGCAGTGAGACTTCTTGGGCGGAGACGGAGGCTTGGCTGAGGTTAAACCACGGCAGACAAGTCTTTGACGGGGCATTTATGACTCGAGAGGATCAATGCATGCTCCTAGCGAAGGCTCAAGATTTTGAGACTAGTGTTGGTTGGGTATTTGGGATCTTGCTTTTTGATGTGTTCGTTGAGTATCGTATTTTCGCTGAAGGCGTTTCTTCTTGATGGCCGTTTTCTGGGATTCCCAACTCTTACAGCCCTCATAGAACTAGAAAGCAATTGCTAAAATCTACATTCAAAGATGCCATTCAGAACCTTCTCAAAGGCAGAAATGCTTTCGCTCTACGCGTCTGAGGCGGGGCATTATGGACACGTTTAGACAACCATCTGGAACAGAGCTAAAGGGAATACGAAAGTAAGAACAGACAATTGTCAGCGACGAAGTACAGTACAGTACCGGCTGGAATATTATCAATCTTATCTCCGGAAGGAATCTTTGACAGAGGACTCTCCTCAGGAAGGGATACTCGGGTTCACGGGACAACTACCAGCCCCACACAAATACCACGCCAAATTATCCACCACCTTCTACATTTATTGATAACTTCTTCTCTATAGA